>JAEANM010000985.1:0-30517 GCA_017656035.1 Myanophis thanlyinensis
CCTCACCCAGAACCGCATGACTGTGGCCCACATGTGGTTCGACAACCAGATTCACGAGGCAGACACCACTGAGGACCAAAGTGGTGAGGGCTCAGCACCGGCCCAGAGTGGGGCAGCGAAGCTGGGGGCCTGCCGGAGTCAGGGCAGGGTGGCTTTGGGCAGAGCAGCAGGGCTTCGTTCAGAATTGCACTCAAGCACGAGAATGAAAAAGAGCGTCTCTGAGCATCTGCAGAGGGCACAGTGTTTACAATGACCAGGTTTAATCCCTGGAACACGAAGCCTGAAATCCTGAAGGGCCACCTTCCTTCCACAGGGGCAACTTTTGACAAGCGGTCACCCACCTGGACGGCTCTGGCCCGCATCGCAGGGCTGTGCAACAGGGCTGTCTTCAAGGCAGGACAGGACAAGGTCCCCATTTCCAAGGTATGCCTGTCTTTTGCCACTAGAGGGCAGACTAGTCAAGGTCTCCTGATTTTGAGAAAGCTCCTCTGGTGCAGACTTGGATGGAAGGCCACTGGGAGATCCTGAGAGTGGGAGGCCAGCAAAGTCCCAGAACAGGGCAGTGCAAAAGGCGCCTGTTTCTTCACCAAGAAAGGCCACCTGAGTCTTCCCGAAGTCAGCAGGAGCCAAGCTTGAGTTGAGGGAGACTTTGAATGTCGCAGGGTTGGGGGTGGTGAGTGGGTGTGGGGCTGAGCTGGCCTGGGCAACTCCTCTTCCCTCTTTCGCCAGAGAGACACGGCCGGCGATGCCTCCGAGTCCGCCCTCCTCAAGTGCATTGAGCTATCTTGCGGCTCCGTCCAGAAGATGCGGGACAGGAGCCCCAAGGTGACTGAGATCCCCTTCAACTCCACCAACAAATACCAGGTGAGGAAACGGGCTGGGGGAGGCAGTTGGGGAGCACCCAAGAAAATGGAGAACGGTGGGGTACATCCTTAACCTTCAGACCAAAGCCCGGCTCTCCTCCACCCACCCCTGCGAGGCCACCCTTTGGCCAACCTGTCTCTTTGGGGAGGGGGCTGGGGTGCTTCCGGCCCACCAGGCTCCCTTCTTCGTCAGCAGCTTCTCTCCCCTTCAGCTCTCCATCCACGAGCCGGAAGACAAGCCAAGTGGGCACATGTTGGTGATGAAGGGCGCCCCCGAGCGCATTCTTGACCGCTGCTCCACCATCCTCCTCCAAGGACAGGAGGTGCCCCTGGATGAGGAGATGCGTGACGCCTTCCAGAATGCCTACCTGGAGCTGGGCGGGCTGGGCGAGAGGGTGCTGGGTGAGGAATGTTCACTGGGGAGGCTGTGCCCCCAGAGGGCTTGAGCAAGGGGGGGTGGGGAAGCTAGGCGACGTGTGTCCGGCCTAACACGTGGCCTCGTCTCCTCCTCACAAGGTTTCTGCCAGTTCTACCTGCCAGAAGACCAGTTTCCCCGTGGATTCAAGTTTGACGCGGATGAGGTCAACTTCCCGCTCACCAACCTCTGCTTCGTGGGGCTCATGTCCATGATTGACCCCCCTCGAGCAGCCGTTCCAGATGCCGTGGGGAAATGCCGAAGTGCTGGGATCAAGGTGAGTGGCCATGGGCACAGCACACTCCCTCGGGTGCATGCGGCCTCCATGTTCCCCATTGGGAGGGTGCTGGCAAGAGAGACCCATGTGGGCAGCATGTGGGGCAGCCCCATGGCAGGTGAGGTGACCCTGCACCGTAGGAATAAGGTCCTCCGAGATGCTTCTGCTGTCTCCTGGCAGGTGATCATGGTAACGGGCGACCACCCCATCACAGCCAAGGCCATCGCCAAGGGGGTGGGCATCATCTCCGAAGGCAATGAGACCGTGGAAGACATCGCCATCCGGCTGAACATCCCCATCAACCAGGTCAACCCTCGGTAGGTCAGATCCTCCGCCTGCAGGCTGCCTGTCCTTCAGGGGCCCTGTGCTGCCACCACTCACACTGCCGGGCGTCTCCACCTAGGGAGGCCAAAGCCTGCGTGGTCCACGGCTCCGATCTGAAGGACATGACTCCCGAACACCTGGACGAGATCCTGAAGAACCACACGGAGATCGTCTTTGCCCGCACGTCCCCCCAGCAGAAGCTGATCATCGTGGAGGGGTGCCAGAGGCAGGTGGGGCTGCTTGGCTCTTTGGGGTAGGCACACAGCAGGCAGAAGGGACCTCATCAGCCCAGGCAGTGCCCGGTGGTTGTGCCCACACAAGGCACCACTTCATTAGGCCAAGGAAGACCCAGAGGTGGCCCTACTGCTGGATTTTGTTATCATTGGCCTGGTCTTCTTGCCGGGGTCTGGGGTCTTGCCTGAAGCCAGAAATAGGGGGTTCAATGCCTTTAGGTTCAGCAAACTGGGAGGAGGGTGTGGGGCATCGTCCCCCTCCCCCATTAACCCCCTCCATGGCCCTGCAGGGGGCCATAGTAGCCGTGACAGGAGACGGGGTGAACGACTCCCCTGCCCTCAAGAAAGCAGACATTGGGATCGCCATGGGCATCGCTGGCTCGGACGTCTCCAAACAGGCAGCGGATATGATCCTCCTGGATGACAATTTTGCCTCCATCGTGACGGGGGTGGAGGAAGGTGTGTGCCCCCCGGGAGCCAAGGGAGGGATGCCAGGGAATTGCCCACAGGGATCCCACCCCATTGCATCCCCCAACAGGCCGGCTGATCTTTGACAACTTGAAGAAATCCATTGCCTACACGCTCACCAGCAACATTCCCGAGATCACCCCCTTCCTCTTGTTCATCATTGCCAACATCCCGCTGCCCTTGGGCACCGTCACCATCCTGTGCATTGACCTGGGTACCGATATGGTGAGTCTGGCTGGCTTCCTTCGTGGGTTTCCAAGCTGAATTCCCAGTCTGGAGGATTCACTGTATTCTTCCTCCTCCTCCTCCTCCTTTAGGTGCCCGCCATCTCCCTTGCCTACGAGGCGGCCGAAAGCGACATCATGAAAAGGCAGCCGAGGAACCCAAAGACGGACAAGCTGGTGAATGAGCGCCTCATCAGCATGGCCTACGGGCAGATTGGTGAGCCAGGCCCGCTTGGGCCGGGGGCATCTGTGGCTCAGTGTCGGAAGAGGGGGCTCCGCCAAGGAGCTAAGGGGACCCCCTGTGTGTCTTCCCAGGCATGATCCAGGCCCTGGGGGGCTTCTTCACCTATTTTGTCATCCTGGCTGAGAACGGGTTCCTGCCCACCACTTTGCTGGGCATCCGCCTGGACTGGGATGACCGTTCCAAAAATGACCTTGAGGACAGCTATGGCCAGGAGTGGGTGAGTCAGAAGGCCTGCGAACTCGGCTGCCGCTTGTTGCCCCGTGATGGGACTTGCGCCTGCAGGATCAGTTTGGCGGGCCTTAGCGGAGGCAGAGAAGGGGGCCTTTGTAGGAGGGAGGGGGTCTGCCTCTCCAGGCATCCCACTGGGTGCTGTGTGTTCCCTCCCGGCAGACGTACGAGCAGCGGAAGGTGGTGGAGTTCACCTGCCACACGGCCTTCTTTGCCAGCATCGTGGTGGTACAGTGGGCCGACCTGATCATCTGCAAGACGCGCCGGAATTCTGTCTTCCAGCAGGGCATGAAGTGAGCGCTGGGCACCTTCCACTGATGAGGCAGGCCAGGTGGCCTCTGGGGAGCCCTCCTTCCTCCTTGGTTTGTAGGAACCCCTGTCCGGGCCTTGAGGTCACCAGAACAGCCCTTTCCCAAAACTTGTCTCTGGAGGTAGATTGCACCTGCCCAGGGAGGTTCCTCCGCCAACGTCTGCCGCAAAGACGCCTGCTGCCCACAGCTCCTGCTGCCTCTGAGCCTCCGTCTCTCGCTCTCTCCCAGGAACAAAATCCTGATCTTCGGCCTCCTGGAGGAAACCGCTCTGGCTGCCTTCCTGTCGTACTGCCCTGGGATGGGGGTGGCCCTCCGGATGTACCCACTCAAGTGAGTGGGGCCGCTGCTCTCCCCCAGGCATTGGGGCTTCTTCCCACTTGTCTCCGGCCCCTGTGCCCTGCGCCCCACACGCGGCCCTCTGAGCCGGCTCTCCCTCCGTCTTGCAGGGTCACTTGGTGGTTCTGCGCCTTCCCCTACAGCCTCCTCATCTTCATCTATGATGAGGTCCGGAAGCTGCTCCTGCGGCGCTACCCCGGGGGTGAGTGTGCCCCCCACGGCTGCCCTCCACCTATCTCCAGAGGGGCCCTCCATGGGGCGGGTGTGGGAGGACCGGATTGGCATCCTTTGTGCTGGCTCACCAGTCTGGCCCCCTCCTCTCTCCTGAGGGACCTGGTCTTCCAGGTGATGCTTCCAACCTCTTTGCAGAACCATGGGCTTTGGAGTCCTACCTTGGGAAGGAAGCAGCATAGAAATGATGTGGGTTTTGCAACCTGAGGGAAGACAGGCTGGTTGGAGGGCAGTGTGGGGGGCAGACTTCCTTCTTGCAGCTCTCTTTCTCTCTCAGACACACATACACACAAACACAGACATACAACCTCTGGCTATTGACCGGCTGCTTTCCTTCCTTTCCAGGTTGGGTGGAGAAGGAGACCTATTATTAAGCCCCAGAGAGGAGCTGGGTAGCCCCTCGGATCCAGCCCCTTGCAGTCTGTAGCCCAATTAATAGCTGAAAAAATGTAATAAATGTAATCCTGCCATTCCTCCCACCCCCCAGGCTGCTTCATTCAGAAATGGGGATCTGCCCCCTAAAAGGCAGAGGGCTAATGGCGATCTGAGGAAAGAGGGCAGAGGTGGGGCAACTGAACATTTGGACCAGGGAAGTGACCGTGCAGCTGGCAGCCCCTTGGACCCCCTGGTGAGAGTGGACCCGTCTTCTTCGGCCATGTCCTGGCCTGGTTGGGGGGGTGACATCCGAGCCTTCTGTGCCTCCGGAGGGAAGAGGTTTCCCTCGCTGTTGGCCAAGAAAGAAGAAAAGGCAATTTGTCCATTATTTGGGGGGGGTATTACCGCACTGACCACTTGGGGCTGGGAGGGACATAATTCCCTGGATGGGCTGCTGGTGGGGGGGGTCCATGTTGCTGCTTCACCAAAGCAAGAGGGGTCCCTCTGGAATGACATTTGGGAGGCCCCTTTGCTGACCCCCACAGGAGGGGCTTTTCCCCCAAAGTAGAGGTCATCCCCCCCCAGGTGTCCTGGGGCCCAGGTGCCTCTGGGAAAGAACAGCTAGGCAGTGGATTAAAGGGAAGCTGGTGGGTCAGCAGAAAGGGCCAAAATAGCCCCGGCTGACTTCAGCTCAGCCCCAGCAGCATTGGGCACTGGTTCAAGTGTGGATTAAAATAACAGCAGCTGCTGGACGGCCGGACTGGGCTAAAAATAGCCACCAGGACATAGCTTGCCTTAAAGACAGCCGAAAGCCCAGCCTTGCACCTGGCGGCTCCCTCCCCCCACCGATCTTTAGAGGGGCAGTGCCTCAACTTGGGGGGGGGTGTTTGGGGAGGGTCCCAGACTTTCCACAGCCTTGGATGGTGTGATGGGAACTGGGAAGACTGGAAAGCATCGCCTCCCCATTAAAGTCCAATGCACATCGAGCGATGACCCCTCCGTATTGGATCATCTTCCCCTTTAGCCACAGTAAACATGACAGGAAGGGGGGGTCTTGGGGCAGGCCTCTGGGGGTCCAGCTCTGCTCTTCTGCCGCACAGAGAAATCCCTGCATTTTGCACCTAGGCCAGGACTCCGGAAGAGAGACAGGAAAATCTTTCCCCAGAAGGGTTGGCCCTTTGGGGATCTGGAGGGGGGGGAAAAGATGGGAGCCGGGGCTGTTCAGCAAAGAGCCGGACGATTTTGCCAGCCCCTCAACCGTACGTTTGGATGAGCAAGGAGCAGGTAGTCTTTTGGCCCCCGAGTATTGCGAAGAGACTGGCCCACTTTGGTTCTGCAGCTGAAATGCATCTCCCGTGACAAAATCCCCCCCGCCGCCGCCACTGCCGCTGCCTTTATGGCTCAGGGAGAAGGACGTGCCAGCTCTGCCCACATCCGGCTGGCAATGTGGAGCAGAGACTTCAGGTCACCTCGACGTTCCTGTCGTCTTCCCAGGAGCAGTGGGCAAAGCAGGCTCTAAATCACAAGTGACAGCTGCCTGTTTGTACACACAGCCGGGCACAAGCGCCTTGTCTTGCTGGCAGGCGGAAGTGCTCACCTGCAAGCAGGACACCCTGGGAACAAGGCCAGCTGGGCCAGGGCAGCAACTGGGGCCGAGGCTCCGCCCCACATTGGGCCAAGGCGGAGGGGAGAGCCGGCTGCCTGCTCAGCGTTGCCAACCGTCGTCCTCTGGAGAGACTCGCCCTTGGCCCAGGAAATGCCGACTGGGGCGTCAGCCCACCTGTGAGCCCAGCTGAGTCTCCCAGAGTTGCAGAAGACAGGCTCCACTGCCCCACAGCCCCCTCCCTTTGCAGGGAAGGGCATCTCTTGGGGGAGCTGACTCAAGGGAAACCAAAATAGTGTGTGTGGTGTGTGTGTATGTGTGTGCAACAGAGGAGGAGGAGGAGGGGGACCCAAGCAACAGCCAGATGCAGGGGGCCTGGGTTTTGCTCCCTCACCCTGGGGGGGCGTGTGGGACAATATCCACCTGGGCTTAAAAATAAGGATGTCCGAACTCAAGGTCACTGGGAAAGAGCCTGCTCTTGGCGGCACTAAGGAGCTGTTGATTTGGGGGATGGGGTGGAGGGGGACAGCCCTTATCAAGATGCTCTATTCCCCCCCTCCAAAGAAGCTGTCTTTGCTCTTGAACTGGGGAGGGGGCTATGCCATGTTGCCTCCTTTCCTTTCCCTTGAGCTTTAGGGCAGGTGGAGAGCCACCATGTGCCTCTGAGCAGCCCCCTGTGACACCCCTCAAAATTAAACTGAAGCACCAAACCTGAGATCACCCCCCCCCCTCTCATTCTGTGCTCTGCCTTGCACCCTTCAGACAAGGAGGAACCCGAGGCCGCAGTCCAGTTGGGCTTCCCACCTGGAAGGGCTGGTCCAGTCCTTTGGCACCTGCTGCCACCCACTTCTCCGACTTAGAGGAGGTGGCTTGGGCAGAGCTGGGGGGGGGGCAGAGGGACGGACTTTCCATGCTGGGCACGTCCCATGGGCTCTTTCTGGAGAGGCCCAGCTTTGCCAGAGACAAGCCCCATGAATGGGGCAGTCCATGCCTGCGTTTTAGGGCCTCGGTTTCTCTTCCTGCCTGTCCAGGAGGCAAAGTAGTGGCCCAGGGCCACCCACACCAGCTCAAGAGGTGGCAGAGTAGGCCACAGGCAAACGCCCTCCCCAGCTGGGCCAGGGCTTGCCGGGGGGCCCTTTCCTCAGGGGGAGACTCTGCCCTGGGAGGGACGTGGTGAACAGGGGCACTTCCATCCTTCCGTCCTTCCTTCCCTGCCCACCAGAAGTCAAGTGGCTGGTCCTCTGGAAGGCCTGACCCTCCGCCTGTAGTACCCGGGGCAAGGCCTCCATGGCTGGCTGCCCAGCACCCCTGCTTCTTCTGAAGTCGCTGGTCGGCCGGAGGCTGCCAGCCAGAGATGTCTGGAAGGGCGAAGGCGCAGAAGGAGGGGCTCCCTGACCCCCCCTCGCTCACACGCACTTACCTAACTGCCCCCTGTAACACAAGAGCCCCCAGGCATCTGCCCCCCCCCCGCCCCTCTCTAATTTCCCTGCCATCCGCACAAGCTGGTCTTGATTTACCTCCGAGTCATCTCCTCTTATTTTTAGCCACGACATCTTGCCCTGCCCCACATGCCTCCTTCTCTGCCCCCCTTCCTTAATATGGCGATAAGAAGATGCCCTCCAAAGCAGGCCGGGGGAGGGGGTAAGAGGAGAGAAAGTTGGAGGGACCCACCCCAGGGGGAGAGCCTGGGCCCCGACAGCCCCTGTACAAAGGGGGTCCATGGGGGACTTTTGGGGTGTTGGCCCTCCCCATCGGGCGGCCCATTCCCTACCTTCTCCCCATTGACATATATAGGCAGGAGCAAGAGGTGGCCAGCTGGGGATGGTGCCAAATATCTGTGGATAAGACAGCCCTCCAGCCCCAGAGCCCTCCCCCGCCCGAGGGTCTTTTATGCACTGCCTGGAGCTTTGCTCCTCCGCCTTTGGAGCTCCGCGCCCTTCCGTGTGGTCATCAGTCTCCTCGGCCAGTCCCGGGCACCTGCCTGTGTCAGCAAAGAGCCCCCTGCCCAGCTAGCGCCCGGCCCGGCTTGCACCTGACCGGGAGCCGCCAGAGGGAAGGAAGGCAGGAAGGGGAGCCCAGCGCAGCCGTCTCTCTCTCTCTCATCTTGGGGAAGGACCCCCGGAGCCCCTCCGCAGCAGGATGAAGTGGCTCGGCCCGATCTTGGCTGCCCTGCTGATGGCCTTGGCCGGCCCCCTGGCCCATGGCGAGGAGGGCTTGGATTTCCCTGAGTATGACGGCATTGACCGGGTCATTGACGTCAACATGAAGAACTACAAGGGCGTCCTGAAGAAGTACGAGGTCTTGGCGCTACTCTACCACGAGCCGGTGGGGGAGGACAAGGCTTCGCAGAGGCAGTTTGAGCTGGAGGAGCTGATCCTGGAGGTAGGGGCTGGGGGCTAGGAGGGGCACGTGGGCGGGATAGGGCTCTGCCATGCTGAGGGGCCGCTCTTCCCAGGCAGAGCACAGGGGCTTTGCAGGTTAGGGGAAGGTGGTGAGGGATGGGCTTGCCGTCCCTTACTGTAGCAGTCTAGCAGCCAGGACGTGGGATGGGCATTTGAAGGGCTCAGTTTAGCTCCCTCCCTTAAACAGGGATACATAAGGAGGGTTCCCTAACCGGCCGGGCCGGGCAGGAGGCGATAAGTTGGCACTTCTCTCAGCGAGGGCAAGGGGAATCCAGAGAGGCAGGGGTCTGCCCCACTGCTAGAGCTGCCCCCTCGCTCTTCCAAGGAACACTGGCGATGTGGGACGTCAGCAGGCTAAATTTGCCACCTCCAAACTGGAGTCCCTGGAAGGGGGAGGCAGTCAGGCCCACTTCCTTGGGAATGTTCCCTGGGGAGGGGGGCAGTGAAGCCAGAGCAGCCTGGGGGAAGGAAGGAAGGAAGGAAGGAAGGAAGGCAGGAAGGTGCCGTGACTGCAAGCAGCACCACCCTAAAAATTGACCCCAGGGAATGGGCTGCATTCAGGGAGGCAGTGGGGAGGGGCAAAAGATGAAGGGAAAAGATGGCAGGCAGTCCACTGGACTGTGTGTCCCCAGAGCTGGGATTAACTGTGTTCCAAAGTAGGATTTTCATGCCACTAGTCCTCATGTCTGCAACAATGTGCATGAAGATGGGCAAACAAAAAACAGGACCCTGCTGGATCAGACTGGAGACCCTGGCCCAGGAATCCGTCTGATGGAGATGCCAGCTTTCTCCAGAGTCCTCATTTAACACCCTCCCCACCCTGGCTTGGGGTTGCCCGGGAGATCGGCTCTGATCCAAACCCTCACTGGACTGGACCCTAGCTTTGTCTCCAGAAGCCCCGGGCCCTGCTTCTGTGCATGGCAGGGGTGGCACCCGCTTCCCCATCCAAGGCCTGACCCAGAAAGACCCCATCCCCTCTGGCGGGCGTCAGGGCTGAAGCGCTTCTGAGAGAAGAGGCCACCTGTGACTGACTGGAAGAGAAAGGGGCCTTTAGTGCAAAGACCCTCCGAGCCTGAAGGAAACGGAGCGGCTTCCTGCTCCCCCGGGTCTCCAGCTCTCAGTGGGGAGTTAGTCTGTAGCCCCTCAAGGCGGCTCAAGAAGAACAGCCCAGCCATCTTCACCTGTTTTGATCCCTGATCGGATGGCCAAAGGCACTGAGGGCAGCTGCTCCCCCTTGCCGGATTCAAGGTTAAGATGACCAAAGGGAAACCAGGAGGGAGCCCATAAGGCTTTTGCAAACTTTGGGAGGAACCAGGCGACCCAAAGCTTTTAGTGAACGGTTGCATTTGGCTACGGTTAAAAACTTCGGGAAACCGGCAGTTTAGGTTGAGGTGGGTGGTTGGGAGCCAGGGGGTGTAAACGTTTGGTAAATCAATTGTTACAATCTCTCCCCAGAAATGCTTCAAGAAACTCTCTGCAATGTTTTCATTCCCTTTCTTCTTCTTCTTCTTCTTCTCTCTCTCTCTCTCTCTCTCTCTCTGCCCCTGCCTCGTCTCCGTCTGCCGCCTCTGGCTCTTTCTCCCAGTTAGCAGCCCAAGTCCTGGAAGACAAAGGGATCGGATTTGGCCTGGTGGACGCAGAGAAGGACGCCGCGGTGGCCAAAAAATTAGGTAATGATTGACATTCCTTGGCTAATGAGGAGGCTCTTCTGAAGAGGTAGGGGGCCGTTTCCCCCTCAGCCAAGCTGGAAATTGGTGCTGATTTGGGGGGGGGGAGGGGGGAACCTTTGCGGAGGGTGGAAGCAGAGCGAACCTTGGAGGCCACCAGGGGGCAGTGAAAGCTGCCAGGCTCCGGGTTCCTTTAACGCCTGCTTCCCTCTAAGGGGCTTTGGGGGCCCTTCTGCGCCCCACCTGCAACCAAGGACCGGATGGAAAGCAAGTGGCCCTACCCTTGGTAGAGCGATCCACCCTGGCATGGAGTGCCCACTTCTTTGGCACCAGGCTGCCATTCTCCATGCCCAGAGGCCCAAACACAACCTCTGGGTGACCAACCACCCTTTGGCCTCTCCTGCAGGGCTGGCTGAGGAAGACAGCGTCTATGTGTTCAAGGAGGACGAGCTCATCGAATACGATGGGGAATTTTCGGCTGACACCTTGGTGGAGTTTCTCCTTGACGTAAGTAGCAATCGTCTTCCTGGCCGCCTGGAGCCCCTCTCCCCTCCTTACAGGGCAAAAGATCCCAAGCGGAGGCTCTTTCCAACCCAGCCTGACGGTGGTCCTTGGGCACACTCCCACCCCTCAAAGGGCTTCTCTGGCCATCAGCCCTCCCACCCATCCACTTACACACACCCCCGCTGCCCTTCCATGTTCTGCGCCTGAGTCAGCTCAGACCTTGCCGCCTTCAGTTCTGCTCCATCGCACGGTTATCCAGGCCAGGGGGGAAGCAGGACCGGGGTCAGGCTGAGGGGCCCCCTCCCATTTTGAGCTGTGTCACTCAAGGAAGGGTTCCTGCAGTACCAGGGAGGGAAGGGTGGCTCCTGCCCCCCCCCCCCGTTGGTTCTGAACTGCTTCCGGGCCCTGTCCAGGGTGCTGACGGCCATCCTCTGAACGAGGGTTTCTCAGCCTCCAAGGTGTGTGGACTTCCACTCCCAGAATCTCCTTGCCAGCGTGCTCTAAAGTCTCCCTTCCCTAGAAAAGCCCAGGACTCTCGGCAGAACCACCCCCACCCCACGCGGGTTAGCCGGGCAGAGGTGGCCAGAGAGCAAAGCCTGACCCTCACCCTTTCCTGCAGGTCCTGGAGGACCCCGTGGAGTTTATCGATGGAGAAAATGAACTTGAAGCATTTGAGAGGATTGAGGATGAGCCCAAACTCATCGGCTACTTCAAGAACGAGGACTCTGAGCGTGAGTGGCTCATTGGGGGAGGGTGGAGGAGGGTTCAGGACCCCCAGGAAGAAAGGTGGGTTGGAAGGGAACTCTCAGGCCATCAGAAAATAGGCTACCAGGCCCCGGATAGGATGCCAGGAGGGAGCTGGCCTGCTGGGGCTGCCAGGGTGACTCTCTGCCTCCTCTTTCAGATTTCAAGGCCTATGAAGATGCAGCTGAAGAATTCCACCCTTACATCCCTTTCTTTGCAACTTTTGACAGCAAGGTAGGAGAGGGAGGGAGGGAGGGAGGGAGGGAGGGGCACTATGGTTTGCTTTTCCCCAAATGGCAAAGAGGACATCCAGTGATTCTCAGCCGTGGCAGCTGTAAGACCAGTGGACTTCCATTCCCAATATTCCCCAGCCAACAGCCAGAATTCTGGAGTCAAAGTCCATGCGTTTCCAGGGAGCGCTGGGGCAGGAGGCAGCTGTGAATCCCCCCACACACTCACCACCCACCATCCAGCTTGTCCTCCTCTGTCTTGGCAGGTGGCAAAGAAGCTGTCAATGAAGCTGAACGAGATCGACTATTACGAGCCTTTCATGGAGAAGCCAGTCACCATCCCAGACAAGCCAAACAGTGAGGAAGAAATAGTCCAGTTCATGGAAGAGCACCATAGGTAGAAGCCTCACTGCCCCCCTGCCTGGGGAGGGGCTCCTTGGCAGCAGGGGACCTTCAGAGCAGCTCACTGTGCCTGGCATGATGGGGAGACCTTCCTCGGTTGCCATGGCAGCCGTCTTCCCAGCCTCGACAGCAGCATCCATACCTTGTTCTTCACTTCTTCCTCCTCCGGCTGCCATGGAAACGGCACACATTTAGCCCCAATGGTCAGCCTGGCTGGCTCTCCTCCCCGTGCCTGGTGGCCTTGCACTGGGTCGGTGATTATCAGTCCAGAATTGCCCTGGCCCCGGGGACAAGAGTGGCTCTCCTCTGATTGCTTCCGAATGGGCTCAGGTGCCCAGAAAGGATGCCCCTCCCATTATGAGCCTGGCAAAGCCCAAGGAAGATGGCATTTCCAAGCCACTTGCTCCTTACCCTCCCCCAGTTGGGAAACATTGCTCAAATGGATTCTCCCCTCCTCCCACCCCTAAGCAGGGGGTCTCCCGGCACCCACCAGTTCCCCAAGCTATTCAGTGGGCCTCTTCCCCTTGGTCCAAACAGAGAGATGGCAGCCAGGATTTCTGAGCCTGACTGCTCCAGCTGCTCAAAAAATTTGGAAGAAAAGAGGGCAGGCAGCCCTGCACCTCCCCCTGGAGAGGCCACTGCCTTCCAAAGCCCTCTTTGGGGCTGACTCAGAGGCTCCCCCCCCCCAAGATTTGGCTGCTAGAAGGCCTGTAATTAAGTCGGGACCCCCATGCCTGTAATGACCCTATGTGGGCCATCACTCAGGGAGCACCTCACTGCTTGGAAAAGTGGCTGCTGGCTAAATAGGGTTGGGGCTGGTTAATATTCAGCTGGGGGAGGGAGCCGTAGGGATCCTTGGGCTGGGAAGTCAAAAAACCTCCCCTCCCCTCGCTCCAGCCTCCACCTGGGGGGAGGGTGCGGGGGGGGGTCTTTTCTTGCCCTGCCTGGCCTCTGCTGCCCTGCTCTCACCCCCCCCCCCCGTCTGTCTCTCGCAGGCCAACGCTGAGGAAGCTGCAGCCAGACAGCATGTATGAAACTTGGGTATGTTCACAGACCTGGAAAGGGGTGGGGGGAGAGGCCCTGCAGGGAAAAAGCCCCCTCCCCAATTCCTAAGTGTGTTTCCAGGGAAGAGGAAGCAGGCAGGCAGGCAGGCACCCACCCACCCACCCACCTCTCCCCTGGGACACGGCCCTTCTGGACGTGAGGCAAAAGTGGCAAGAAAAGGGACTAAATGAAACATCCCCAAAGAAAACTTTCCTAGCTGCTGGCTAGAGTGCCATGAAGGTGGGCCTGGGGCTGCAGGGCTGGCTTCCCCCACACTTGCAACCCAATTTGGCTCCCCATGAATAATAAAGAAACAACACAAAGCCAGCAATGGTGGGGGGGGGGAGAAAACAGATACTTTGTGCCGGCCAGGTAATAAATGATGAACACATTTCCCCCAGTTTCCTTCCTACCAAAGGCATCAACTTGTCCCCTTTGAACCCTCCAAAAGACACCATGGGTCTGCCCAGATCTCATGCCAGGGGGCAGCCAGCCGGCTTCCATGGGTGCCGGGCTAAAGCCCAATTCCAGCCAGGATGGCTCATTTACAAGTCGTGGGAAGTTTTGGGGGCCCCTCAGCCGAGCCCCTTTCTTTTGCCACAGCCTGGGCCCCACCCAGGGAAATGGCACTGTGGGAGTGGAAGGGCTGCTCCTGGGCAGGGGGGGGTCACAGCTCCCTCCACACACAGAGGAGCATCCAGACTCTCAAGGCCCTTCCAGGCTGAGCTTCTCTTTGGAGAGAAAATCATGCCAGCTCCTTTGCCATTGTCCTTTCTGTTGAACGGGGCGGGGGGAGGGGGGTCCTGAGTGGCTAGGTGCCTTTTGCTTCTCCTTGAGTTGGGGGTCTGCCAGTAGTAAGTAGCCAAGAGAGCAAGAGCGTCCCCCAGCGTCCATCTGCCTTTCTCCATCATTAGGAAGACGATATGGATGGCATTCACATTGTGGCCTTCGCAGAGGAGGACGATCCTGGTAAGTCAGTCTCCATCTTGGGGGGTGGGGAAATCCTGCACTGACTCCCCAATTCCTTCTTGGCCTTCTGCACTTCTGCAGCTATAAACCAGGTTTGTGCAAGAGAAGCACCTCCTCCTTCTCAACACCCAGGTTGGCTGGCAGAAGCATCTGGAGACGTTCCAGGCCACCCTGGGCTGCCCTTGGCCAGAGCTGCCCCTATGGGAAAGGGGAACTGGGAGTGGGCCTTGTTCAGGGGCTGCAGGCAGGAAGGCAGCCCCTTAATCCCCCCTGCCCCCCAATCTCTCTCTCCTCAGATGGTTACGAGTTCCTAGAGATCCTGAAAGAAGTTGCCCAAGACAACACAGACAACCCAGATCTCAGCATCATCTGGATCGATCCTGAGGAATTCCCTCTGGTGAAGAGCCCACTGTGTCCTTTAAAACAGAGGGGGGAGGAGGGGGCTTTTAGGAGCCACTCTGGGAACCACCTGGACACCTTTCCCCCTGACACCTCGCTGTCCTTCCCTCCTGACACAACCCGCAAGATCTCACGTGGCCAGCTGGGAGCTACGGGGCAGGGGGGCAGAGGAGCGTTTGTGGGAAGGCAGCTCTTTCAATCGGACTGGAGGGTGGGGTTGCAGAGGGCCACGTGGTGAGAAAGGCCAACAGGGTCCCTGGGCAGAGGTGGCTGAGGGAGGGAGGGAGGGAGAAGGCCCCCCTTTGGTTCCCTAGGGGTCCAAGGGCCAGGTGGAGCATAAGACCAAAACCCCAAAGGAGAAGGGATTACGGGGGGGGGGGGAGACATCCCTGTAACTCATGTGGAACTTATGTAGAGGAAGGGCCTCTTTGCCCCAAAAAGCGCTCCATCCCCATTCCAGCCCCCAGAAGTCTTCCCCCCCCCCAAGGTGCTCACTCTCCCCCCCCCCACCTTTCCTTCTTTCCCAGCTGATCCCTTACTGGGAGAAAACCTTCGACATTGACCTGTCCCGGCCTCAGATTGGTGTTGTCAACATAACAGATGTGAGTACCATCAAATCCGTGGCTGCCCCTTGGGTGTCAGAGGCCGGACTCATGGGGCACAGCCGGGAGATGGGTGCCTTCCAGTGCTCAGGGAAGGCCAGCCCACTGAGGCTTCGGGGAAGCCACGTGGGTGGTTGTGGGCTTTCCCGGATGATGGGGGCCACCAGACTGAGCCTGGAAAGGGGGCAAAGAGGATATGGCCCAGAGGCTGGAGCCAGCGAGGGGGTGGAGCCAGGGGCAGGGGTGGGGGCTTGCCCCTCCCCAACTGGACCACCACCCCCAGCAGCTCTCTCCCTCAATGTGCCCCCTGCCAGGCCGACAGTGTCTGGCTGGACATGGACGATGAGGAAGACCTGCCCTCTGCAGAGGAGCTGGAGGACTGGATTGAGTATGTGCTGGAAGGAGAGATAAACACCGAAGACTACGATGATGACGACGATGATCATGATGACGATGATGATGACTAAGGGCTGGCCCCTCCCATTTTTCGTGCAAGGCGGGCCCTGCCTGGGGGGGCTCCACCCATCTCGTCCTCTGGCCCCAACAGCAGCACATTCAGCCTGCACGGAAACGCCCCGGCCCTAGCCAGAAAGTATTTTTATATTGATCTTATTTACGTCCAAGGCCCTCACCGCACTCTGACCAGGCTCCCCCCATGCACGCACACCCTCCCCCCATCCCCCCGGGCCCCCGCCTGCCCTTGACAAGTGCTGGGGAGGGGAAGGGGGAGAACCACCTCTCCAGAGTCCCCCCCTCCCAGGCTCTTCCATCTGCCCTCCACTTCAGTTGGCCAGGTGCTAGGGGAGAATGGTGCCAACACTGGCCAGGTCCTCTCCTGGTCTTAGAAAGGCTTGTTCGGTCGGTGGCGAGCATCAGCCAAGGCCCTCCTTGAAGGCCAGGGGGGCTTCCCAGCAGGCCCTTGCCTTCTGCTTGGGAGCTTAACGGCCAAGGCTGTCCTTTTCAGTAGAGATCACCCTCTCCCTGGCGGCTACTGAAAAGGGGGCTGCTGCTATCTTTACAAACACCCCCCTGCCTCCCCCCCCATCCAGTCCTTGGGATGTGATGGCAACATGCCCACTCCAGTCTCCTCTGGCAACAAGGCGCTGCTCACCTTTTCAGGTAGAAAAACTCAAATCGCTAGAGGGCAGTAGTTTAATTTACAAAGATATTCAGCCATGCGCAAAGAGCCCAAACAGCGGTTCCCCGAGGGGTTCTTCCCCTTTCCACTCACAGAGACCCACGGAAGGGGATTTTGCTGTCCTAATTCTTAGCTATCAGGAAGCAATCGTTTGCTGAACTCTTTTTGGGTTCCACTTATTAGGAAGAGAAATTCTGAGTCATTTTGCTGAATTAGTTGAAAAAGCGAAAGATGTGCCAGCAGTAAAAATCAGGTGCAAATTAACTTTGGAGCTTGCGGGGGGGGGGGGGGCAGGGAGGGATTTGGGCTCTGATTTCCTGCTCTCTTTAGTGAAGTGGGGGGAGCCAGCTCAGCAGGCAGTGAGGGGCGTAATGTACAATTTGTATATTTTTCAACACCTTTGTACAGATCAAACCAAAAGTGATTAAAAGAAACGGAACAATAAAAGGGACTGGTCAGGTGTTTCCTCTCTCTCTTACCCCTTCTTTGGCAAACAGGTTTTTGGCTCAGAAAGTCTGGAATATTCTGCAATTGTGGGGGGAAGGGTGGGGTGGGGTGTGTTAGAGAAACAGCTCAATTGCTCTGCCATGGAAACTGTGCACCCAAAAAGGGGCAATGCTCCACACCACCCACCCTGCCAGGGGTGCCAACTCCAGAGGACACGGAAAGGCCAGGCGGCTCTCACGGCTGGATGCAGATGGCCTCTGGGGGGCAGCCCAAACAGGCAAGGGCCGCCTAGCGAAGGCTATTCCCCCGCCCCCCCCCCTCCCAGCACTGTTTGTGCTTCTTGATGGTCTCTATGAATAATATATGCTAATCAGAGAGAATATGCAGCCTTCTGGCCAAGCCTGCCTCTCTGGCAATGGAAAAAATGCTCCCTCCATCCATCATCCCGGGAGCACTTAGGAACCCGCTGGCTCTGCGGTGGCTGGTTCCAGGACTGGCCTCGGTTGCCCCTTGGAGGCACAGGCTGCGGTTGCTCCCATTTCACAGAAGGGAAAAACGAGGCCAGGAGAGAGAAGCTGGAGAGGAAGGGAGGGATTTGCCCTAGAGAAATAGGGCAGAAACTGAGGGAGGAGGATCAGCCATCTGTGGCGCTTCTAGTGGCCTTTAATTAAACCTCCTTGGCCATGGGCAGTTTACCTCCATACAGCTGCCAACAGTGGATAGACAATTCTTTGTTTTATATTGCTCAGTGGAAGCGGGGTGAAAATGGAGGGGGGTTCTGGTCCAAGGAACGGGACCACCCCTCTCCCTCCGGAAGAACCCTCCCTTGCCCTGTGAAGGGGTCACAGAAGGAGGCAGGCGGAGCTCTTCGGCAATTCCTTTGGTGAATTTCACGTTCACATCAGTGCCACCAGCTTCCCCCCCCCCCATCAAAAATGCATGAAGAGCATTGCCAGTCTATTAATATCAGCTGTGGTAAAAGCTTTTTATGCAGGCGCGTTGTGGGTGATGTAGAGACATGGACAGCAGAGGAATCCATCCTTGTGGGGGGGGGGGGAAACAAGTGGGGAAGGTAATGGGGGGAAGGGGTGTGCTCTGGCTAAACTTGCTCCGAGGTGCCTTGTGTTGGGGAGAACCTTCAGGGTGGGGAGGGGGATGTCAAAGCAGGTGACAGAACTGGCAGTAGCTCCTCTGGACTTGGGGCATAATCACCTCGGAGTACCCACAGTAATTCTTCCCAAGGAAGTCATAAAAAGGGACGGAGGACCACCACCTCCATCACTGCTGGGGGGGCATTTTAAGGATGGGCGGTGGTGGCGCAGTGGTTAGAATACAGGACTGCCAGCTACTTCTGCTGCCTGCCTGCTGCCTGCAATTTGGCAGTTCGAGTCTCACCGGCTCATGGTTGACTCAGCCTTCCAACCTTCCTTCCGAGGTCGGTAAAATGACGATTGTTGAGGGCAATAGGCTGACTCTGTAAACCGTTTACAGAGGGCTAGAAAGCAGTGTGAAGTAGTATATAAGTCTAAATGCTGTTGCTATTGCTAGTGCCCATCCTTACCGCCAAAGTCTGCTGTCTCTCGCTCTTTCTCCCTCTCATGCACTCAGCCACCCAAGCCATATCAATAACCACTCATTATTCTCCACAGTTAAGTAACGAGTAGCCATTCTATTGTGAACCTGATCTGTCCGTCCCCCCACCCCCGGCTACCCAACTGAAGGGGATGAACTCCAATGCAAAAGGGGTTTCCTCACCGTCTCTTCTTAACTGCCCCCCTGGCCCTGCTGGAGGACAGCAGGGAAGGCCCAGCACTTCCGGGCTTCTCTTTCGGTCTCACTCAGAGGACACTTCCTGTTCCATTCCTGTCACAGCAGAAAAGGGGCAGGAAGCGGCCAGAAGAGCTGCCGGAAGGGAGCAGCGGTCCTCCCTGACCCACAGTGTCAGGAGGTCCATGGAATTTTCCCCACAGTGAAAAAGAATAGAATAGAATAATAGAATAGAATTCTCTATTGGTCAAGGGTGGTTGGACACACAAGGGATTTGTCTTCGGTGCATAGGCTCTCAGTGTACAACAAAGGAAACAGTACATTCCTCAGGAATCACAAGATACAACACTCAATGATAGCCATGGGGCACAAATAAGCAGTCAAATCATACCAGGACTTGGCCCTGGGGAGCTCCCCTCTGGCCACACTTCTTTCTTTCCCCCTGAATGTCCCACAAGGAGTTTCAGGGACCGCCAGTGACACTTTTGTCCAGAATTTGTTGCCACTGGTTGGGCTGCCTTGGCCAGCTCTTAGCTGAGAACCACTGGCCTCTCCACAACAGGGAGGGCCCAGACTCCAGATGGCTGCCACATCTGCCAGAGGGGGCTTCAGCTCAGGGCCAGCCAGGTGGTCGAGGCATAGGAGCCTCCCTCGTGGCCCCTCGGCTGCTGCCCTTGGTCCCCGGCTTCTCAAGTCCAGGCAGGGTGGGTGCGCCTGGCCTTGCTGATGCCTGGGGCAGGAGGGGCTCTTGTCCAGGCGACTCCAGCAGAGAGGAGGCCGCCTCAGAGACAGCCTTCCGACACTGCGGCGGCCGAGGGTCTCTTCCCCCAGCCTGAAAAGTCAAACGGAACGGCAGGCTGAGAAGCGGAGCATCGCGGGGGCAACTCAGGCGAGACCGCGGAGCGGGGACCACCATGCGGGGTAGGAGGGGCACAGAGTGGCGGAGAAGAGCAGCCGAATTCCACCCCGTCGGGCAGGCTGGACGTTCCTCGACCGACCGCCCTCCTTTCTTTCGCCTCCTCCTCCTGCTCCTCCTCGGGCGTCACGTGTGAACGCGCGCCCTCTTCCCCGCTCCCTCGCCCGCTCTCGGCTTCCTGCTCTCTCAGAGGCGATCCGGAGCCAGGCACTCGGCACAAAAAGCCACCCAGCCGCCAGCTTCTCCCCCTCTAGCTCAGCCTCTCCCACTGACATCACTCGGCGGGGAGGAGGAGGAGGAAGGGTGGGGTGAGCGGGAGAAGCGCCTGGGAGAGAGCCGAAGCCGTCTGCCCGCCCTTCGCCTGGGCAGCCGCGACGTCCCTCTCGAGGGTCGCCCGTCCAGTCCCGGCAGGCGAAGCCAGGACGCCCTTCGCCCGCTAGGCCGGCGGCGCCGGAGGTGCCCGTGTCCTTCTGCCTTTCCAGCCGTCGCTCTGCCGCGGGTAAGTCCGGCGGCCCCAGCCCAGGGCAGCCAGCCGGTAACAGCGCGCCTCTTTCTGGGCTCCGGGGAAGGGGGATGGGTGGGCTCCGGCTGGCGGCAACGGAACCGGCCGCGGACGCTCTGCACGTGGGCAGAGGCGGGCGGTCTCGGCGCCTCAAGGCAGAGCAGCTGAGCCGGAGACCTAGGCGCCTTCGTCCATCCCGCCCCAGGAGCCGCCAGGCGCGGCGGAGACCCCTGGCCGCCCAGCCTTCTCCTCGTGAGCGTGACTCAAACGCGGAGCCCGCGTGAATCACGGCCGCCGCTTCCTCTTTGGCCCCTCGCCCGCCCAGCCCTTACTGGCGAGCTCCTCTTGGCCCGCGCTGGCTTCTCCTGGCCGGCGGGCCGGCTCGCCAGCTAGCTTTCGGAGTCAGCCGGTCCGGCAAGGCAGGCGAAGAAAGGGGGCGCGGCCACCTGCACGCTGCCCGGCGGCGCCCTTTGGCTCCGCGCCCCAGGGGGAGCCGCGGCTCTGCCCTCCCCGTCGCCGCCCGGCCCTCGGTCTCAGCCGCTCCGCCTCGCCGTCCTTTTGCCCGCTGCGCCTTTCCTGGCCCGCCGGCCGCTCTTCCTCTCCGCCTTCCTGGCAGCGCTCCGCGGGGCCCGATGCTCAGGCTGCGGGAGCCGCCCAGGGCGCCTTGAGTCCGGGACAGGGTCGTGGGAGAAGGGCCCGCCCCGGGGAGAAGCGAGAGAAGGCGGGCCCGGCCTCCTTCCCGTGGGATACGGACCTAAAGGGAAACCGGGACCTCGACTTTGCCCCCCTCCCTTTGTTCTTAGTCACTTTTGCACTTTTCTTTCCTGGCTTGGGTTCACTTCCATGCATCTTCATGGCTAACTGATGTCCCCTAGCTCTCCCAGCTGCTCTGAGGGGGCCGGGGAGGTGGGGGGGTGTCTTCCGCTGAGCCTGTCCACTCCTGCCCTGCAAGTCCCCTCAGTGCAGGGAGTCCCTCCAGCCTTGGCAGGGCTGGCATTTCAAGGGTTGCACTGAACTCCCTAAGGGGTGGCTGTGATTTGGTTTCTCCAGCTGGGTCCTTTGGGCCACCATCATTCTGAGTCCTTTCTGGCTTCTGGTGGACTTGGTGGCTGCTCTTCTCCCTCCCTCTCTCTGTGGTCAGTGGGACATTTCTACTCAGCTCCAGTGCTTGAAGATGTCCTGGCTGATCCCAGTCTCCAGAGCATCTTCTGAGAAAAGCTAGAGGGAAGAGGAGGAGGAGGCAGAAAAAGAGGGAGAGTGGCCAGAGGTCACCTGACAGGCTTCCTGGCTCCTGGGCAGGGATTGGAACTCTAGTCTTCCTCAGTCACCCCCACCCCACCCATTATGTCTCAGAAGCTCCTCCTGGGTGACCTATTTGCTAAGTGCTGTGCCAAATCCCTGAAAGGGCAGAGCTGCATCATGGCCGACGGAGCTGCTTCTGCCCTCTCTCCCAGGACCGCTGGATGCCAGGCATGGACCTGGCATGTCCCTTTCTGTGCTTGACTTAAAAGGTCAGCAGAGAATGTTTCAACCCAAGTTCCGCAAGGGAAGGAGCAGGACTGGGGTGGAGAGGGGGATCAGTCGACTTCCCGGATGCTTCAGGCACTTTCTGCTGTCCATCTGGAACTATTCTTAGAGGTCAGCAGGCAAAGATGGCTGCAGCTTGCAACCCTCTTTGGTGGTCTCTCTGCTCCGATGCCCTTCTCTCCCAGCGGAGGGAGCTTCACGTCTTCCCACGAAAGGAAGCCCTTGCATGATTGGACTCAATGAGTGAGGCTCGTTGCCTTGAGGGGCTTTCAGGGTAGAACCGAAGACAGGCAGGGACGCAATGCCCGTCCCCTCTGGCACAGCCATCCTGGGCTAGGGAACCGAGGGCTGTGCCAAAGAGGAAAGGGAGGGGGCCGGTGGGCTGGCAGCTTAGGCAGAAGGGGGTGAGTTGCATCTTTCATCCCAGGCTCCGCTTCCTAGGTGGACTCTTCCTGGCCCCTGACCGATGGCTCCTGGAGAAGCGAGGAAGGTTAGGCCCAATGAAACGGCTTCCCTCAGGCAGCCAGACACACTCGCCCTCCCCACCTGCCAGGCTGAGGATGGAAAACAGGTTAGCCATTCTCCCCTTGCCCTGAGTTCTCAGCATCTGGCTCTGGGTATCAGCCTGGATCAACCCCTCCCTTCCCATTGTCTCAGGATTTAGGCGCCAGGGAAGGGAACAAAAAGGCCATTGTTCAGGCATGGCATGGCTCGGCTTGGCTCTCCCTGCTTTGCCTCGCCTTTGTTTCCTCCCCGTCCTTCAATATTCCTCTCCACTGGCACCCCCCCACCGGACATTCCATTCCATTTCCGGGGCTGGGGGAGGGGGTGCATCTTTTGGTGGGGCTCTTGCCCAACATGTGAGAAACAGCTGCACTTTCTTTAAAACCAGGAACATGAAACAAAACAATAGGAAAGCTGGTGAGCAGGGATGGTGGATAAAGGAAAACCAAATCAGCTCTGGGGCTGTCTTTGGGGTGGGGGGGGAGTGAGCCTGATGCAATTCCCTCCCTACAGAGGAAGCTGAACTGGCCAGTCGGCCAGTCGGCTGAGCTGCAGACTGAGGCATTCCACATCTGCTGGGGAGGCATTGGGGTGTGGGGGTGTGGGAGGAGGAGGAGGAGGGGCTATCTTTGCTGTTGGGGAAGCAAGGCATCCCTAAGACCCGGCCCCCAACTGGCCTCAGCAGGTGGGCCCCCTCCTTTTGGTCCATGGCTAGCTGGCTGGCATTTCCAGAACTTGCAGAATTAAAAAGTTGCTTTATTCCAAATTGGGTCAGAGCCCTTTGTGCTCCTAGTGGACATTTTCTGTCTGTGGAAATGAGGAATCCCATCCAGGAGGGACCTTCCCAGAGCATGGGGAGAGGCCCTCTCCAAGCTTGAGGAGCAAGGGGTCTGGTCCTTTGGCCTCTATTTTGAAAGGAAGGGGATGAAGAAGTTGGACTTTTCTGCTGGAACTTCGCATCTCATGAGGCCTTCAAAACTTTCATCCTTCCTAGTTTGCATGTCCTGGTGTTGGTCAGTTGGCTCTGTCATTGGACATTCTTGGTCAAACCATTGGTTAATTTTTGAGGGGGCAGCAAAACCTTCATTCTTTCCTTGCCACAGTGTTCGCAGTGATCCTTAGGAAACTTGCCCTTTGCTCAGTTGATCTTTCTAGAAAAACAGTCAATATTTGGAAATATTTGGCACTCCAACTCCAGACCTTGGCAAGTCCCCCCTCTCTGTCAAAGAGAGGCCACGGTTTGAAGAAGCAGCCTGAAGGGAGACTGTTGGGGTTAAAGGGAAGCTTGTTTAACAGCCATATTGTGTCACAAATTAAATTACTGCTTGGCAGGAAAGTATCCATGGTGTCAGCCTGCCTATAAGCAAGAGAGGAAATCTCTGCCCACAGTATGATGCCCAAGCATGGAGGGCTTTGGAGAGAACGTTAATTTTCAGCATGGGGGATTGGCTCCACTTCTGCCAATGTGTCTTTGTAAGTTTCTATTGTAGTGAAATTCACAGGTGGCATGGCAACAGGAAGAGGGCAAAATGCTTGCCCGTCTGCATACACCGTTCAATTTGTTTTTCTGAGCTGTTTTCCTCTGGAAACACACAGGCACAGTTCGCCTTGGATATTGAAGGGATAAATCAAACTTGAAGGAAAAAGGCAAGATCAACAGCTTTTCTTCCCACTTCAGGTCGAATCTCTGCCTTTCAAATACCTCTAAAGGGTTTTAGAAACATAATATGGCTAGATATTTTTCTGGGGAGTCAACATCAGACCCTTGGCCAATCTCCAAGGCGGAGGGAAACAGCTCCTCTGCCACCAGGAAAGGGCCTCTGTCTGCCATGGTGCCTCTGCAGCTACTAACCAGCTCGTTCATCAGGGTACCCAATGGGAGAAATCTCTCCTGCACAACAGGAATCGGGGCCACACCTGGACCGGGCTGAGATCGCGCCTTCAGCAACACTGACCTGCTTCATCTGGAGAGCAAACCCTTGCTGGGCGAAGGCCTTGAGTTTAATGGGAAAGGGAGTAGGTTTAAGAGAGAAAGGGAGGGGGTCAGGGAGAGTTGGAAAGGCATATCTTGCTTAGCAGTTGCCATGGCAATTTCTCTTGCTCCTGAAAACTCAAGCTGGATGGCTTTCATTCACTCCCCCCCAACACTCTGCTCCCCTCCCCATTCGCTCCACCACGTTACAGGCACTCCTAATTGCTGGGCACACTCTGTCCCTTCTGTTCCCCCCGGGGGCTGCCAGTGTTCATCCTTGGCTCAAAGCCGCTCTTCTGAGCCACCAGAGAAGGGCCGGGAGGCCAAGAGGTGGCTGCAGATGCCCCTGTGCCTGGGTGCAAGGCGGGGAGCAGCCCTGCCTCAGCCCCAGAGCAGGGCACTGAGACACCATCCTCCTCTTGCCTTCCCCGTCCCTGGTCTCCTGGTCTCCACCTTAGAGCCACCTATATCTGACTCTCATTTCATCGCAGCCTCTTCTGTTACATTCTGCATTCACAAAGCCTGTCATCCTTCTCTTCCCCCCCCCCCCAGCTGAGACTCCTACTCGTCTTTTGCCAGGGACTGGCTGCACGGGTCTCCTTGCTTGCCACATCCTTCCTTTTCAACATGGCCTTTGATCTTTAGCTCCACAGTGGCTCTTAGTTGCACCTTTTACACACACACACACACATACACACACCCCTCAGCTTTTCTGAGCATCACATGGCCAGCAGCTGAGGAGCCAGAGGGCCATTTATGGGTGGAAGATCTCCCTGTTCCATCTTTTCCCACAAACAGTTGAGAGTGAAGACAGAGAGTGATGACAGAGATATCATCAAGCCAGAAAGAGACTGACCCATGAAGAGATGGCCTTCCACTCTCCTAAAATTTGCCCTCCCCGCTTGGCTCTCCCACCCCACCCGCAGCTTTGGCTCCCCCTGAGCCTCCTGCAGAGATAAACTCTGCCAGGTTTCCTTGGGTTCCTCAGTCCAGGTTGAGGGCAACGTCCTGGTCCAAAGTAGCAGATACTCCTGCCCCAGGAGAACCCTGGCATAGAGGGTCTGGGGCCAGGGTCCGTTTCTCATAGCAGCATCTCATCCCAAATCATCTAACTTTGCTCACAGAGGCTTGTTTGGTGGTATCTGTGCTGCTGTTAACCCCATCATTATTGGGGAGCTTCAGTGCGGCACCCCATTATTTATCTGCGCCCTCCCTCTCCTGGGACAGAGTTTTGCTTTCTGTTTATTTGCCTGTAGCATCCACAGAAAATGAAATCCATGCTCCGGGGAAAGTTTCCAAGTCATTGAGCAACCATTTTCAACCCTCGGCCACTGTAGTGAATTTGAGGCTGGGGAAGATTATCGGTGCAGGAGGGAGAACTTTATATTCTTTCCCAACTGAGAAACACCCCCCTCTCTCCAGCTCTTCAAGCCCAGCTTTATTTTTTCCTTCAGGTCTGTGAGAAAATATTCTTGGCAAGACCCACGGAGGAATAATGGCTCTCATCACAGCTCTATTTTCTCCCCACAGTTCCTTCCTTCCTTCCTTCCTCCCTCCCCACTTTTGCAGGCCGCCACCCAGCTGCCTGCAGAAGGACTGATTTTTATGAATGAACAGCTCATGTATATGGATGAGCCACTTTGCATAGGAGCTATGAATGGAGACAAAGGAAATTGCTAGCAATCCCCTTCCAGTAGCTGGGCTTGCTGATTTTGTTAGGAGGGCTTGTCCCTGGCCTGCTCTGGCGTAAGGAAAAACTGCCCAGTTTGCTCAGCTCGGAATGGCCTTTCCACATCAGGACATACTTTTCTTCCTCCCTTCAGTTCCCAGACAGGAAGGCCAGCAGCAGCGGCTGGCTTAAATGGTGCTAACCATGTACAGCTCCGAGGTCTGGGCATCCACCCTGGCACACGAGCCCTGCAAGGCATAGGATACTGAAAGATGGGTGTCCCCCTGCCTGGAGAGGCCTTCCTGGAGTCCGGTGGGGGATGACTCTCCACTGTACCAAGGGCTGCCTTGCCTTGCTTTGCCCTGCCCTGCCCTGCCCTGCCCTGCACTCCCCTTCATGGCTGCATTATCACCAAAACAACCCCATCTTTGTGCAAGTCGCAGTTTAGCCTTTATTATTGTTTTTCTTAACAATATGGCTTAATCAGTTGGTTTATCTTGGCAGAAAGTTCTTCCCTCACCATTTCTGGTACAGCCTGTGCGGTTGTGCATCCCCTTGGTGACTTCTGTGGTCATCACAGGCTTCTTTCCGGCCACCAGACTGAGAGAACAGCAAGGCAAGGATCCTTAAGCCTGTCAGATCCTCAGGGATCTTGCTCTGCTCTGCATTACAATACAGCTGTCTTGGGTCAGCAAGCTAGGAAGCCAGTTCCCACACATTTTGTAAGGCAATGAGGTCCACTCTAGGGCCTGATGAAGAGGCAAATTAACTCCACATTTTTCCGAGTGCCCTGAAGCAATGCATCTTAATTAATATCCACCGTGAGTCAGTGAGTCATCCCCGGAAGCCTTAACCAAGCCATCCCAATTCCAGCTTGCAGATTTGTTCTGGGTGCAAAAAGAATCTCTTCTATCTGTAATATCTCTGGATTTCCAGCCCCCCCCCCCAGCTTTTTGGAAAAGATTAAAGCCTTTTTGAACCAACGCCTTCCTGAAGTGAAGCCCAAGATCAGTAAAAAGTCTTTCCTTTCAGTGTTTTCCTAATTTTCCTTAAGAGTCTGTGACTACTGAGAAACCCACCCCATTTTCCGATACAATTGAACAAAGGCTGTTTACATTAAATTGTGTGGTTATATCATCAGAGCGCCTGTGTTTTCCTCTTCCACCAAGGTCTGGCAATGAGCCCACCCAACTCCACAGCTGTCAGCAGCTGGAAAGGAAGGATTTGCTGCAAATCCAGACCAGCGTTCAGCCTTTTGCGATTAGAAAAGCTAACATGGCTGGATCCCAGCACTTGGTTCCTCTTCTGATTTGCACTCCCAAGAGCAATTAGAAATGTTCTCTGGCACATGACTTGGTGTCCAGAGTTGCCATGCACTGGGCTCTTTGTTCCTTCGGGTCCTTCCATTAATTCATGACTTCCCAATGACCAGGACTTGCTCTGAATTCAGGCATGGGGCGGGGGTGGGGGTGGACAGGACAAGCTAAGAAGAAGGAAAAACAGGGAGCAGAAAAATCCCTCCAAATGCAGGATCCCTCTCAGAAATGCAGAGGGTCCCAGCTTTTCTCCTTTTGGGTGCCTCCCTCCTTAATTCTGGATTTCCTAAGAGGGCTTTGCGTGGAAGAGCAGAACAATGGAGTTGAAGAGACCTCGTGGAGACCCTGTGCCATGTTACATAAATGGTTGTCCAATCTCTTCTTGAAGACTTCCGCGATGTGACACCCACAACTTCTAAAGAAAAGCTGGTTAATTGTTCTGTCAGGAGATTTCTCCTTACTTCTAGGTTGGTTCTTTCCTTGATTAGTTTCCCTCGGTTGCTTCTTGTCCTGCTTTCAGATGCTTTGGGGAACAGGGTGACCCACTCTTCTTTGTGGCAGCCCCTCAAATACTGGAACGCTATTATCATGTCACCCCTAGTGATGGTATGTCACATTCATGGATGGCTTAACCTTTGGGATGACTCAGCTCAAACTGGCTTGTTGCAATAACAGGGTTTAAGCCCACAAAGCGGGGGTCCCAACGGTAGACAAGCAGTTTGCAGAACCTGTCAACGCCCGCAGCATTGGTTTGGTTTTCACAGTAGGGATTTATTTATTTCACTTATTAAACCAATTTATATAGCCGCCCATCTCACAAACAAGCGACTCTGGGCGGCATTCAACAGAGCTAAAAACTGAATAAATTTCCCCCTTATTTTCTCATAAAAGCCATCTCTCTAGAAATCACAAGTTAGGAAAGAAATGGATGAAGGAAGCACAACTGGAAGGTTCCCTCTGAGTAAACTTGAAATTGTTTTGCAGATGCAGTTCTGTTTTATGAGCCGGCAGCTGTCTGGGGGCTTTGGCACATCCTGGACAGATTTTGATTACTATTGGTTTTTTATTGCTTTTAATCATGTTTTGTATTTTTGTGGAGGTTGCAGTACCGGGAGAAGACAGCCTAAAGTTAGATGTAATGAATTAACAAAGCAAAAGACAAAAGACCTCAGAGGCAGGAGTGAAAGGGCTATCTCATGCTTTAAAAATAAGAAAGAATAAAGTTGGCTTTTTTCCAGTCCTGTCAGATAAAGTCCATGGCCTGCCTCTCTTGCCTCTCCAACTGACTTCTTCCAGAAATTAATCCATTTAATAATTGAGCAAAGCTAAGTTGCTTCTGGCTAATGTAAGAAAACTGCCTGTGTGTGCCTTTTCATGTTTTTAAGAATTTTTTTTCTCTTTCTGAGGCCTCCCTGAGCTGAAGGCCAGCCATGTTGTGACAGCAACTGCTCAGTTTCTAGTCTGAGAAATGTCCTCTTTTTAATTTTAATTCCAGTTTTTCTCTGCACTGCATGCCTGTTTGAGAGAGCTGGGGAGCAAAGCTGGATAAAGCTTTGTGGCTGAAGATTAGCCTTCCCTCGGGATCCATCCACCTTGGAGCCATCTTTCAATAGAAGGCTGCTCTGAAAAAGAGCTTTCTTCCTCAAAGACTTTGTTCTGCTCTGAGCTCAAGAAGACCACAGAGACTCACAGAGTGACTTCAACTCTTTATTCAAACAGTGACAGCTCTCTCTGAAAAACCCAGCAAAGAGTGCTGGCAGGCCAGTTTATAGCCAGCCACAACACTGTAAACCAATCATGTTTGAGTATTTCTCCAGCCTAAATGGAGAACCTGAGGGAAGCCATTGCTTCACTCTTTCTTTAAATACTTAACAGACTTTCCCTCATAATTTTTAGCCTGAGATGCCCTTAGCGGAGGGAAATTGCTCCAGAAATGTTCATTTCAATTCAGTGCAAAGTGAGGGCACCGGCTGAAGAAATCCTACAGCCCTGAAGAAAGTGTTGCTTGTCCTTCTCAAAATGGCTTCCCTCTTGCCATAGGTTGGGATAAAGAAGCCACTAAACAAAGCTTTTTTAATCTTGGGTGGTTCCTGAGGACCCTCTAGATATTTCCTTACAAATAAAGGGAAGTGAAAGAGGCAAGAGAATTTCAGAGTGAAAACGCATCTGGCAATTGTTACTACAGAAGTGTTGGATTCCCCCCTCAGAGGCTGTGGGGTCTTGTCCACAAGCGCCATCTTGGACCAAATGGAGTGTGGTCTTTTGCTTCCTGAGAAAATGATCTTTTGTATAAATAACCCCCTTTTTTTGACTAAATGCTGTCCAGCTTTGCAAAGAAAGAGAAAACCACAGTTTAAGCTCCAGAACTCCAGAACCTTGAAAGAAAACCTTTCCTTTTGTAAAGTAGGATGACAAATAAATCCTGTTTTTCCCTGGCTAAGGAAAGTGGCAGGGTCCCTTGGCCACCCCAAAGCAAAGAAAGAAATCTGCTCCTTTCCTCTTTTAAAGGCTTTTCCATCCCCCCAGCTGATCCCCTCCCCAGCCCCATTCAGCCATATCTAACCCTTCCTGCTCTTTTATTCAGCTTACATGTGACTAAAAGCCTGGCTGTTTTGCTCTTCATTTCTTTAAAGGCCCTGGTTTGCAGGCCTACATGTCCATGTGCTTTGCATAACTTAAGCTTGGAACAAAGCGGCCCTCGGCCTGCAGAGTTACAAGAGATCCAGCAGAAAAGGAAAAAGCAGAAGGGAGGGAAGAAAACACAAGGCAAGCCGGGCTTTGGATCTTGAAGGGACAGGCTGGGCTTTGTGAGCAGCCGCTTTTGAGGGCATCTCCACAGCCCTTGCTCCCTTCTCAACTGCAGCTTGCCCCTGGCATCCCGTGACAGGACATGACAAGAAGTCACCACTGGCCTAAGGCTGCTCGGTGCCCCTCCTTCAGGGTCGAGGGAGGATTTGCACCCAAGCCTTTCTAGAGGCAATGCGCCTTGGTGGGCTAAGGATGATGGGAAGCGTGGCCCAACCCCTCTGGGGGAATCGCCAGACTCTGGAAAAACTGCCCTAAGTGGCCCGCCTCCCTGTGTTGCGGTTGGGACACAAAAGCCCCCTCCCCAGCAAAAAGCAGCTGCCCTAGATGAAGCATTTCAAAAATAGGCCTATCTGGTGCATCTCCTTCCAAGCAGACCGAAGCCACCCACCCTCCTGCATCCCTGACCCCCTTAGACTAGCCAATTTAATCCGGGCCCATGGCTGGCACAGGGGAAACAGCTGGTGCGGGAGCAGTCGTGCCTTGCAATGGGTGATGGATGCCCACTGGATCCTTGGCTCTGCCAAACAGCCTTGAGCTGCCCATCCCATCTGCCAACCGCCTGGCCCCAAGCGCCCCCCCCCCTCCGCTGGCTCTCCTGGGCTCTGGGAGCCTGGGAATGGTACAGCTGGTCTTGTGCCAGCTCGTTGGCTCCCAGCCTCCTCTGCCAGGCCCTGGGTTTCTGCCACCTGGCAGGCCTGAGGAAGGGGTAGGGGGGAGACCAGGGAAGGCCATTGTTTGGGGCCCTGAAAAGACAAGAAAAGAGGGCAAGCACCCAAGAAACCCTTATTGCGTCTGCGGAAAACCGCCCGGCCGCCCTGTTTAGGGTGACTCGCTCCCTCCTTGAATTGAGGGAGCG
>JAEANM010000986.1:0-30510 GCA_017656035.1 Myanophis thanlyinensis
GATGTCGCTTGCCCACAAGGGCTTCCGGTGACGAGACTTATTTTTTCTGTGAGCCAGATGAAATTCTCAAAAGAGCCGCACCTGGCTCGCGAGCCATACGTTCCCAACCCCTGAGGTAGAAAATGGGAAGCAGGGAGTATTTATGTTTTTAGGGAACTTTTTAGGATAGTGTTTTCATGCTTTTCCTCTTATCTCCACAAGAGAAAAACAACTCAAAGAGAAAAACAAAATAGAAAATGTTATGAGTTATAGCTAGAAAGATAAATTCTCTAGAGTTATGAATCTAAGTTAATTGTTACAATTTTCTAAATATAAATCCTATTAATAGTAATTAATGAAATATTTAACTAGTAATCCTTTACAAGCAATTCTTATCTAAAAATCAAACTACCCATAAGCTTTGTGATTTTTTTATATACTGTTGTACATATACAACCCATGTTAATTCCTGTATATAAATTGTCTTTAAGAGTAAAACTTTGCACAAAAACAACATTTTAAAACTGGTGGTTCAAAAATTAAAACAGTAAAAATCAAGATAACCTCACCATTTCCTGAATACCTGCAATAAAAAGATTTTTGAACCCCCTCAGTAGGATAGCCTTAAATTTAGCTACAGTAATGTGATTATAACACCCTTAATAGCAATACATTATAGATAAATCTGTTTAAAACTTTGTGAAGAGTCAGAGAATTGAGCAAATTCATATACAGTGGTACCTCTAGATACGAATGCTTCTCATTACGAAAATTCCAAGATACGAAGGGTCTATCGGAAAATATTTTGCTTCAGGATACGAAAGAAATTCCAAGATACGAAAAACGTTTCTGTAGCAGTGCCGGCCGGTGGACGTACGCCCCCTGAGTGCTTGGACCTTACCTTCCCCATCGCCCCCAAGGCCCTTTGCGACGAGTTACCCATTCTTCTTGCAATAACCCCGCCACTGCCCTGCTCCTCTCCTCCCCACCTGTAGCGAAAGGCATTCCTTTAGGATTCCTTTAAGTCCAGGCAAGGGAAACCCAACAGAGCCAGAGAAGGACTTCACGCAAGCACGCGTCTGTTGGGAACAGCCAGTTAGAGTCGGCGGTTGCCTGCCTGCCAGCTCTGCCACTTTGCAGAAGAAGAGGGGGGGCTCCTTCCAAGAGGCTCAGCCCCCCCAGTTCAGAAGGGGGTCTTGGGGGTCCCCAGGCACCTGCAGGAGCAGCTTACCCACCAGGAAGTGGGGGGGCTGCAGGAGGGAGGGAGAGAGGGAGGGAGGGGGCTCGGCTGAAACCAAAGCCAGCCCCGCTCCACCGCTGCTGGGCCAAAGCAAGCCGCCTTCTCTGTACCTCCGCTCCACCCCGGCGTCTTCGGCTCTCTCCACCCACAGCCAACCAGCCTCGCATCCCTCCACCCGCCCGCTCGCTGCTTTGCAATAGAAACCACTGTCTCGCTCTACTGCACGTATCTCTCGCTGGGTGGAGAAGAACAGGTGGGAAACGCGCTGTCAGGACAGGCAGGCAAAGTTTCTCCACCCGGCGACAGAAAGAGCAAGAGAGTGATCTCTATGGAGAGTTAGAGGCGGCGGTCGCCTGCCCGCCCACCCACTCTGCTGCTTTGCAGAAGAAGAGGGGGGCTCCTTCCAAGAAGCTCAGCCCCCCCCAGTTCAGAAGGGGGTCTTGGGGGTCCCCAGGCACCTGCAGGAGCAGCTAATCCACCAGGAAGAAGAGGGTAACTCATCGCAAAGAGCCTTGGGGTGATGGGGAAGATCCAAGCACTCGGGGGGGGCGTATGTCCGCCGGCCAGCGCTGCTGCAGATTTTCAAACGGTGGCCAGCGAATGGGGTGGGGTGGGGTGGGGATTTCTGCTGCAGAAACGGAGGTTTGAAAATCCCCGCCCCACCCCACCCCATTCGAGGGGGATACGTACGTCCGCTGGTCGCCGCTGATTTCCAAACAGTGGCCGGTGAATGGGGTGGGGTGGGGATTTTCAAACCTCCGTTTCTGCCCCACCCCATTCGAGGGGGATACGTACCTTCGCCAGCCGCCATTTGAAAATCTGTAAATCCCCCATGGTTTTACGTACCTCCACCGACCGCCGTTTGAAAATCTGCAGCAGCGCCGGCCTGTGGACGTACGCCCCCCCCGAGTGCTTGGACCTTCCCCTGCCTGACAGCGCGAAACTTTGCCTGCCTGTCCTGACAGCGCGTTTCCCACCAGTTCTTCTCCACCCAATGAGAGATATGTACAGTAGAGCGAGAGAGTGATTTCTATTGCAAAGCGGCAGAGCGGGCGGGCAGAGGGACGCGGGGCTGGTTGGCTGCGGACGGAGAGAGCTGAAGATGCCGGGGCGGAGCGGAGGTACGGAGAAGGCGGCCTGCTTTGGCACAACAGTGGCGGAGCGGGGCTGGCTTTGGGTTCAGCCGAGCCCCCTCCCTCCCTCCCTCCTGCAGCCCCCCACCCCGCTTTCCAGTGGGTTAGCTGCTCCTGCAGGTGTCTGGGGACCCCCAAGACCCCCTTCTGAACTGGGGGGGGGCTGAGCTTCTTGGAAGGAGCCCCCTTCTTCTTCTGCAAAGTGGCAGAGCAGGCGGGCAGGTGACCGCCGGCTCTAACTGGCCGTTCCCAACAGACGCATGCTTGCATGAAGTCCTTGTCGGGCTCCGTTGGGTTTCCCTTGCCTGGACTTAAAGGAATCTTAATGGAATGCCTTTCACTACAGGTGGGGAGGAGTGGGGCAGCGGCGGGGTTATTGCAAGAAGATGGGTAACTTGTCGCAAAGGGCCTTGGGGGTGATGGGGAAGGTCCAAGCACTCGGGGGGCGTACGTCCGCCGGCCGGTGCTGCTGATTTTTAAACGGTGGCCGGTGTAGGTATGTATCCCCCTCGAGGAAAGAGAGACCAGGGACGGAAAAAGCTTTCCCCTGTGTGATCTCACCAAGCTCTTTTTCCGTCCCTGGTCTCTCTTTCCTCTCAACGCCAGCGTCTCCTCTGTATCCATCCTGGCCAGGGCACGCGGCTTGGGAGTCCCCCCTCAAGCAAGGGGGATTCCCTCCGTGGCTGCCTGGCCACGGGGGGGGAGCCAGCCCATCTAGCCCAGTCGCCGTGAAGAGGATGAGAAGGAGGAGGGAGGAGAGCGAAAGAGCGAGCCAGCTAGGAGCGGCAGGAGGTGAAATAGGAAGTGCTGCTGAAGCCTTCCTAATTGCACGGATTAGGCATTTCCCATGTAAAATTTGCTTCGAGATATGAAAAGTTCAGGATATGAAGGCCACCCTGGAACGGATTAATTTCATATCTACAGGTATCACTATACTGGAATGATTAAAAAAATTCAAGACAACCTTTTTACAAGGTTTTGTGTCCCCCCAGACTACAATTAAAGCTGAAACAGAATTATAAATGCACTTCTTATAGCTATCATGATATAGGTTATCATGAATTTTTATGATTCTTAAAAGGGATATGCATAGATTACAAGTATAAACCACCTATAAAGTTCCACATTTACAACTTTTTGAAAACTTGGGTCTATGCATTTTTAGGCAGAACACCCACTAAAACCAAACACATGTCTTAATTCATATCCATGAAATTTCATCTTTAAAAATTAATCAGAAGCTTGTATGTATCTAAGTTATACTTTGTCAGAGATCTTTTGGTGGATTTACCAATAACACCAACAAATTCCAAATGTGTCTCTCAAGAGTTTCAGTGTAAATGCCAAGATTCAGAGGCCTCAAATTTTAAAGGAGATATCCACAAACCACAGTGGTTTTGATGCATTTCAAGGAATATGTGATGTATAATTGATATAGTTTTTACCCTGGGTTACACTATAAAGTAACATTTTTTGTATTACGATGATTCATTATAAATAAATATTTGGCTAAAGAGCTAACTTCTATGGACTTTAAGGTTCCTGTGGGGAAAAAAATCAAAGCTTTGTTGTGAGGATATATACTGGATTATACATTTTTGTGATAATCACAGAATCCATTATATTTATGTCCATGTGTAGATATATGTATGTTTGGGTAGTAAATTTGTATACAGATCTTAAGTTTTACAGTACAGTTCAAAAGACAAATGTGATAGATCCATAATTACTTTGGGAAGGATACCACTAAACACCTACTGTAATTAAAATCATTTTAATCTTTCTGAATCTGACCACTGAGAACAATAAAAATACCAAAAATATTGGCCATTTCAGTGTTGCTAAGAATGGAAGAAGGTAAATGCTACAGTACTTCCATCTCAGGCAAAAAAACTAAATGGAAAGCTTAATATGGTTGCACAATCACTCCCACTGTTTGGATTTCAACAAGGCAGTCACAAGCCAACAACATGAAAGCCAATTTGAGTCCTAAGAGCCAGGCTACAAATAGGGAGATTATCAGTTGTAGTTCAGCTTAGACCAGTCACTCTCTCACACCCCAATTCATCTCACAGCGTTGTTGTTGCTATGGGGAAAATAAGATGAAGATAAGAGTATTAGGCTCGAGTTATTGAGAAAGGCAGGATAAAAATGAATAAACATGAACCAAGCTGTACCTCAGAAGTAGTGAGGGATAGAGGGAGTGGGACCCAACCACGGAAAATTACTATTTAACAGACCATGATGTTAACGGCGCGATGAAGGTTACCACCAATGGTTTAATAAAATGACCAAACACCTTCGTGGGATTAAACACGAATGCGAGTATGAGAAAAGCCATGGTCCAAAGAATTCCCCCTCCCCCTCCGCCCTCCCTCGTTTAAAAGGCAGCTCTCATCCACTCCCGAAGCTCTGGGTGTGGCAAAGCCTCGGCCGCTCACCTCGGGGCGGGGTCTGGCCAACTTTATGAAAAGCGTTGGCTTAGGAGGCGCGCAGGTCGTGTTTTCGAGGGGGAAGCGTGGGAGTTTTGTGGGGCTGTTACTTTAAAACGGGGAACACCTCTCTTAGTTATTATTAGCGGGAAAGACATTACTCTGACGTGCGGTAAAATGGTAAGTTCAAGGAGGCCGTCTATTCCATTCAAGCAAGGATTGGCTTTTCCGTGATACAATTCTTGTTGGTTTTTTAAAAAAATGGTTTAAAGGTCCGGGGGGAAAAACAGTGAGAGTAAACAAGCGAAGTTTGGCATACAAGCTGCCTAAAGCGAGAGGAAGGGTTTTCTAAAACCAAACTTAAAAAAACACTTGCCTAAAGAGATTTTGATGCAGGTTGCTCAAATACGGGACTGAAGGCCCTGGCATTATGAAGAAGGGGGCAAGAAAAAGGCGGGAAGTGGCTGCTCACGCCGTCCTTCGAGGTGGAGGCGTGCAAAGGATGGTAAGCTACGTCGAGCAGCACAGGAAGGCCAAACGAAAACTAGGCGAAGATGGTTGTGAGGCGGAGGCGCGATCACCATTTTGTCGCCGCGTGGGAGTCAACGATCGATTTATGCTCACCACGAGTCACTTTGTGCGGCCGATCGCGCTAAACCACAGTTGTAAAAAGCCTCTTTCCGTCTTTCGCCCTCCTGTCTGGGAGTGTTTTATGGAGGGAGAACGCATTCTTAATTCTCGGTTAATAGATTTAATGGTGTGAAATTCTTACAAGGTTAACGAAAACCCTATCTATAAGTAGTTTCAGAGATATGACTAGACCCTTTTGGTTTCAGTGCGATTTCTTCCAAGATAAACGTAGATCGGATGGTAGCCAGTATTAAGTTATCAGACTTCAATTCTGCCTGCACTTAACTCAAAGTAAGTCTTCAGAATAGGTTGATCTCGGACGTTGAATCCGCCAATAGTGTTGTAAGTTTGGAATGGAAAAATAACGGCCGCCTTTTCATTTTACTACGTTAACTGCAAACAGGCAAAGACTAGGTCCCCCCCCAAAATTAATAACTTAAGAGTTCAGCTTCTCCATTGAGGTTTTTTCCCCTTGAGCTTGGTATATATCAAGCATATATCAAGTCAACCATATTTATTAAGATGGATGTTTTAAAAAGTTTTGTGTTTGTGATCTGAGATAGTATCAGAAGCCAATCCAGATACATTTGATTAACTTGTTATTTTGCAATTCATATAAACTTCATTCAGCATAGTCAAAGTACTGTAGTTCAACACTATACTCTTTAAGAGAATGCTTCTGATCAGCTGATTGGTAGGTTGTTCCATAAAAGTTTGCTGGGTTTCTGTTTGCAAATAGTTCAAAAGCATTCATATAAAGGATTGGTATAGTAAATTTAATTCCAGTGACCTTGGTTAAGAGGACCAAATTCTTGCTATCAATTCAAAGTATCCTTGGAAACTGCTGAATTAAGGAATATTTTCTAGATATAAGTGTAATAGTGTTTAAGAAGGAGGATTTTTTGTTTAAAACATAAAATTTGTTTTGTAGTCTACTTCAAATCAGGACTCTCAAAATACAAATATTCCACGGGAAGAAAGCTCTCAGTTACCTGCTACCAGCCAAGGATATGTTCTGCCTGAAGGGAAAATCATGCCAAATACCATTTTTGTGGGTGGAATAGATATAAGGGTATGTATTTATTTCATAATAGGATTTCAGTTGTTAGGCTGTGTTTTGTGTTTTTACAAAAACTTTGAGAAGTTGAATTCTGCACAATGAAGATTGCAATCCCAAGTAAAAATAAATCCATTGGCAGTATCTTCTAAAAATTGTAAAACAAGTACTGGATCCAAAGTTTTCAGTGGAAGTTTGATATGTTCTCTTTTAAAATGTTCTTATACTTAGGTTATGTTGGGAATACCGATGTTTAATAAATAATTTTATAATTATTTAGAATATTTTTAAAAAAGTTAACAGTATTTTATTACAGGGCCTTTCTGTAGTATTACTTTCTTGCAATGTTTAGTATGCCTTTATATAATTTATCCCTAGATGGATGAGACAGAAATTCGGAGCTTTTTTACAAGATATGGTACAGTTAAAGAAGTGAAAATAATCACTGACAGAACTGGTGTATCTAAAGGGTAAGTTGCTTGGGTGCCTTGGGTGGCATTGATAGAAATAATTGTGAAGGTATTAAGTAGCTACAGTACTTAGATCAAACATTACCAGTATTCAAAGATTAAATGGTAATGAATGGTATTAATGAATAGAATTAAAAGTTTGTAAACTGAACTGCAAGTTTCAGGCATAAACTTAAATTTTTCAATGGTGCTCTTAGTTATAATTAGCCACTCCTTTGTTGCTATAATGTTTAATTATAAGGTTGCTTTATTGTGTGTTACTTTAGTCTTTATTGTAGAATCAAATGATAGGATATCCATTTTTAAAAAATAAAATAATAGATAATATCACCAGAAACAGCCACTGGCCAACTTAGGAGTTTTACCTTCAATCTCCTTTATATTAAAAGTAGCCATTGGTCTTCTAGTATAAGAAGTTCATAAGAAGTTCATGTTCTTGAAGATGGAGGGATATAAACATTCTCATTAATTTGATCCCTTTATCTCTGTTTTATTTGGTTTTCTACTTTTCTGAATGCAACTATTTTAATGCAAAGCGTTGAATTACATAGTGGAATATTAATTCAAATGGAATATTGATATATTTTTAATTTATCTTTGTAGATATGGATTTGTATCATTTTTGGACAATGTAGATGTACAGAAAATAGTAGAAGTAAGTTGTTAATTTGGGGTCTACGTGAATAATTTAGAAACCTTGTATTTGTTTCCTTTTTTGGAATAGAAATCACAAAAAAAATTAGAGAAGGGATTTGATCAGACTATTGATGCTTAGAATCTGTTTACAATTTGGAATGTAGGTGGCCTTTTTATACAGGTTTTTTTTTTTTGCCAAATACTAGTTTCATGCCCAAACAAAATAGTCATCAGACCAAGTATTTACGTTATTGTGTTAACTTGGTTTGATTATAAAAATAATAAGTTTATTCAACTGAGAATCAGTTATTGCTCTAAATAGATTTAAGCTAGTGAATATTATTTATTACAATCTTATATGAATTCATTTAGTATGACCTATATTTCAATCCAGATTCACTTCTGAACAAGAGAGATGTCAAGTCTGAATTAAACCATAACTAGAGTGCAACCAGTACAAATGCATCCAAATAAGCTTTCTTCTGTCTTGTTAGTATGGAAGGTAACATCAGTGCTGGCAGGGACTTTCAGGTTCAAAGAGCATCCTTTTAACCCTGAGCTACAAATATTCTCTTCTATTGGTTTTTTACAGTGTCTTAATACTATCCAATAATAAAATGTATCTTTTCCTTTGGAAAGAACACAAACTGCAGTTATATTGGAGCATTACTGATGAGGAAAATATTGCAATTTGTGCATTGTGGATTTTACCATTATAACTGTCTAAAAATAATAAAATATTTTTGCTGATGGAAGTAAAATTAATAAAAAATTTAAAATTACCTTCCTAACTATTTCTGAAGTGTGGTATTCAGTTAATAGGATTTGGACCTAAGAAATGATTGGACTCACTATTTTGATCACCTTTTCAAGGTGAACAAAATAAAATGGATCAAGAAAACTGGATAAATTTTCTTATATTGGATTCCGGCCTTCTTTATATAATCCAAATTGCAAAATTTGAATTATTTTTACCAGAAAAAATGCAAATGAACATTAATTTGGTTTTGAGATGTTTGCCAGACTATCCTGGAGGATGGCTTATTTAAAAGTCTTTAAAATGCAGTCTTCTTATTTGTGTTTCAATCCCCTAGTCAAAGACTTTATTACTTTCATTCCACATAAAAGGAAATGGCCTATGTCTGCACCTAGATTAGGGGATATTGAAGAGAAATTTCATCTGTAATCCAAGTCTTCTCTGTTCTATAGTTAATTGTAACATCAGTAGAATTTGATTCTGCAGCGTCCTGAAAATTCCACGGGGCATTTAGCAATCCTTTCATCTGAAGATTGGGCCACATAATAGATTTTACATTTCTGCAGAAGCTGAATCTAGAAATTTTCTTTTGTGTTCAATTAGTTATATTCAATTAGTCCATGATACTCTTAATGTAGCTTAACAAAAAGCAGATGGGCTGTGTGTATTGCTGTATATAAATTAAGTACAGTACAGAGATAGTCATAAAATGCAAGGTGGCTCCTAATGAGAAGTTTAGAATAATTATTTAAATTCCTAAGTATAAATTGAAAAATGTTTGAGCAGAAAGATAGCTGGGCAGTACAATGATACTACCAATCTTTGATGCTTTTGACATATCAACGTGTGCATGGATCAGGCATACTATCAGTACAAAGATGGACTTGTGATCGATCACAATGACCCCATTTCCTCACTAATCAGATGCCTGTTATGGTAAAAAAGATGATTTGGAATTGTCGCTGAGTGTATTTTTATTATTTTTTTATATATTGTATTTAGAGACCATCCATTTCCCACATAGAACAATTCTGGACAATGAACAAATAGATATACAGTGGTACCTCAAGATAAGAAATTAATCCAGGGTGGCCTTTGTATCCTGAAATTTTCTTATGTTGAAGCAGCCCATTCAGCCAATACATGGTTTTGGCTCCCCCCTCAGGCCGACAAGGATTGTGTTTTTGTATCTTGGAATTTCTTCTTATCCTGAAGCAAAATAGTTTTTGAGAAACCCTTTGTATCTTGGATTTTTCTTAACATGAAGCATTCTTATCTAGAGGTACCACTGTATAAATATAAAAGCTATATATAAATATATTAAAAATAGTTAAACACAAACAAAATAAAAATTTCAGAATTAAAAATACAGAAGAGACTTCAGTGAATTTCAAGGTCAGGTCTCCCAAGTATTTTTGAAAAGAGGCGAGTGAGGGCCTGCTTCAGGTAGTTTTTATAATCTGTACTGCTAGTTCTTCTGTTCACTGATATGTTATTAAATGATTGCTTTTTTATTTAAGGGATTTCCAGTATGATTGATTAATTATGTGCCATCAAGTCATTGTTGACTCATTTGTCAGTGGAATACTGCAGCTCTAACTGCCTTCTCATTCTTGATCTTTGTTGTCTTAGAAGTCTAATACAGCTAGTGATAATTCATACTATTAACCTGAAAGAATTCTCTGATGGTCTTCACATTTGCCAGTATGGTATTCCAGCCCCCTATGATTGTTACAAACTATAAATAGTTACATTAATTGAAATTATTGATAATATTTAATCTGTTGAGCGAAGTATATGAATCAAAACCTTTAACTTACTCTTTTATAGTCACAAATAAACTTTCATGGGAAGAAGCTCAAATTGGGACCTGCAATAAGGAAACACCCAAACTTATGTGAGTATTATTGAATTTGATAGGACGTATAAAGAAAAGCCTCTTAATATAACAAACAGTTTTGTTTCTAGATAAATAGAAGGATGGCAAAAACACTTGGAGGTATACACAAACAATATTGATTTATTACTATTCTACCATCAGTTACTCACTTTCTTTTGCAGAATGGACATATGAAAACCACTTTATTGTACAGTAAGTCTTGTCAGTGGTGTAATTCAAGTGCATGCTGATTACTAATTTATGTGGAAGACTGAAATATATTTGAATATTGGGATGTTTTTTAGGTAGAAAATAACTTTATATTTCCTTATCCCACAAGGTGCCTATCATGTGCCACCCAGGCCAATGCTTATTAATTCCCCTACACCTCAGTTCCATAGTGTATGGAGTAACCAGGAAACATATATGCAGTCTCCAGCTGTGATGAGTCCTGTCACACAATATATTCAGGTAAGGTTTTTAGAATGAAATTTAATTCATTTAATTACATTTCTGAGTAAAATTTTATAATATAATATAGATTAAAAATATTCCAGTGAATTATATTGTTAAATTGGCATACTTTCAGATGCAAGCTTCTTACTAATAGCTAAAAACATTTCATAAGAATATAGTATAAACTATTTCCATTTCATGTTCCAACTCTGAAATATTCTGGGGATACTGTCAAGGTCCCGTCCCCCCCACTTTTTTTATTCCTGGTGGCTGTCAGAATTAAAGTTACATAAGTTAAAGTTTAGTTGAATAAGATGGAATTAATGTTTATTCATCTGTCATTTCCCATGTTATCTTCTAAGTGGTAGTACTATTTCTTGAGCATGTCTGGGATGTGGGACTATTGTCTTTGATTCATAATTACTGCTGGATGGAAGCTGTGACCAGGAGAGCTTTTGCTCAGTTGTGACTGGTGTCGTCTGGAAAGAAAAGCTCTGGCTACAGTGAGCCATACTTTTATCACCATGCAGTTAGACTTTTGCAATCTATTCAGCATGGACTACTTCTGAAGGTCACTTGAAGACTACAGGAGAGGCAAAGTTCAGTGGCCCATTTGCTAACACTTGCTGTTTCTTAAAATATACTTTTTTCAGACTTTTGGTTGATTAGCCATAGATTTTTGTTGATTAGCCATAGATTTACAGGTACAATTCAAGATACTATATTTGACTTTTGTTTTATTGTACAGTATTTTATAACAAAAGTACAAAAAAATCAAAAATACAAAAGATAACCAGTGAAATAAAGATTGTTAATGAATTGAAAAAGCTACCTGTGTTTACCCAAAAATATGAGCTGGTCTTATTTTCCTTTGGGCCCCAAAATAAGCACCTGGTTTTATTTTGGGGGGATGTCTTACCCAATTACTTTAGGAGCACCACAGCTAGGCCTTCCATGCCCCGAAACCTGTTGTGCCACTGACAGATTTCTGCAGCCTCTCGCAATCATCATTTGCACCATTTCATGTGCAAGTGGTGGCACCAGCACAGTGAGCCTTACAGTGTACTGTTACAAGCACTGGCACTGGCACAGTGAGCTTGCAGTGTCCGGCTGCAAGTTGCAGCAGAAGTTGGGCAGTGGCGCGACGTGTTGGGGCATGGGAGGCAAGGCTGTGGTGGTCCTAAGCGAGTGCGAGACACATAGGGCAGCTTCCCCCTGTCCTAGCTTGATTTTTATGCATGTGCCTTGCCCCACCTCGTACAACCAGATGTAATTGGGGGGGGGGGGTAGGGGTAGATGTGAAATTGGGCTAGGGCTTGTTTTGGGGGGTAGGTTGTATTTTCAGGGAAACACCATAAATAAAAACAAAAGGACCTGAAGATTTTTTTTTTTAAATCCAAGCATGTAATAAAGTAGAAATCACTCACACAGCAGCAAGGATGGCTCTGGCACAATGCTGGAAAAGTAACTTTGTACCAACAGAAAGACTGATAATTCAAAAAATCCTGGACTGTGCCAAAAGGGACAGATTCACTATGGAATTAAAAGACAAGGACATGTCCAAGTATTATGAAATTTGGGAAAAATTATATAAATGGATAAGCAATGAAATTAGTTAATGAAAGGAGTAAGTGAATATTTGTACTTGAATACTAATATTATGGAATTTGGGATGAATAAGAAAGGATATACATATACTGTCAAAAGAATTGTAAGTAAGAGGAACATTGTAGTGACATGTAAATGTAAATGTTTTTATTAGAATTTTTGTTTGTTTGTGATGTTTGTTCAATAAAGTTCATTTTAAAAATTAAAAAGTAGAAATCACTGGTTTACAATAATTACTTTATAATTGTATATTGTTGTCAAATCAAAGCTTCAAATTATTTACTTCTATTGGAATTGACCAATCCAAAGAGAGCCGCCCAAGAGTGAGGGTGGCTAAGGCCAATAAGTATTTTATCACAACTGCATTCTGGGACAATATGGAAATTTATTGGTTCCATCAATGAAAGCCTCAGGAAACCAGTGAAACTGAACTTTTCCTTTGGGTTTTTTGAATATTATTCACCCTCATTATTTCTACTTTATACTGCTATTGCTGATTTTTGTATTCTCAATACTTGTGGTATTAGGATTTAAGAAGTAATAACATTAATCATACAAAGATTCCAAGGGCCTGTGAACTTCATCTAATCACCTTTGTAATTTAAGGACACTTTTTCCTGCCCTGTCTTCTGAACAATTCTGAATGTTGTATAAAAACATTATCTCCCTATTGTTGTTTCTAAGTACCTGCAACATTTCCTCATAACTTTTTCTTTTTAGCTCCTTATGGTTGCTTTTTTATGAAACACTCAATTTTAGCAATGTCCTTCCTAAAATGCAGTGATCAAAACTGGGTGCAATTTTCTTGGTACAATCTGATCAAAGAAGAATAGGGAGATACAGTGATTTCTTTCCCTTTTGCATTAATGACTTCAGTTGATGCATCTTAGAATAGCATTTACTTTTGGGGGCACTCTGCATTATATTGTTGGCTCATATTAAATTTGTAATTCATAAACACCCTTACTTTTCTTTTACATGCTCTGTTGTGTGATTATTCCTCATCCTTCCTTCCTAAGTTTCATCTTTTATTTTCCTTTAGGATTAGTATTATTGAAATACATCTTGCTGTTTTGTCATTGTTCCAGTTTATAAATATCTATCTAATATTGATACTATCTTCTAAGATGCTCATTATTATCTCTACATTTGTTATATAAACAATTGATATATTTTAAGTCCCTCTTCCAAGATGTTTATATTGAATAATACAAGAGACCTGTGGTATGTCGCTCAACCGTTTCTTCCAGCTTAATGCAGAGCCATTCACTTATTTTGGGAGGAGATAGATTTTCAGCCAATTCTGTGTCAAATTTGTTATGCAGTTAGTTTATATTTTTCCATCTTTTCTAGTAGAATCTCCTAGAAGAGTTTTGAGTGCTTTGCTGAACGCAAGGTAAATTGTACCTTCCACATCCATGCTTATTTTCCACCACGGTCAACTGAACTGATATCCTATTAAATAAGACCAGATTGATTTGGCATGATATATTCTTGATAAATCCATGCCAAGTTCTCCAAAGTAATGAATTATTTTCTAAATGATCACAGAGTTTATAATGAATCCTTATGTTTTCCTTGCTACCTGAAACTGATCAGTTTGTGGTTATATGGAGCCTCTATTTTTTCTCTTTTGAACATTTGCTTTTTTCCAGTGTTTTTGTGCTATACCCATCCTCTATAATTTCCCTTAATGCTCTGGAAAGGGTCTCTAGGAAGAACCTTCTTCAGATCTCTCAGATGTAATTGAACTTACATTCACTCTGATAAATTTATATTCATTGATAATAAAAGTTTAAAGTTTTTCCTTGTCCAGTTGTGACCAATTCAAGGGAGCAGTGCTCATCTCTGTCAGCCGAAGGAGCCTGTGTTGTCTGAGAGATATTTTCATGTGACATGCATGAAAATATGGAAAATAGTAATCTTCCTGCCAAAGTGGTATCTATTTATCTACTCACATTTGAATGATTTCAAACTACTAGGTTGGCAGGAGCTAGTGTGAGTAATAGGAGCGTATCTGTTGCACAGCACTTGGATTTTGACCCAGGCTGTCAGTGTTGCAGCTGACAAACCCAATGTCTTAACTGCTAAGACATCACCTCACCACATTATTCATGATAGACATGTGCTTCCTAATTATATATTTAATTCAAGTTTAATTCCCTCCCTTTGCTTATGTCCAATCAAATCCATTTCTACTTTGGGGAGAAGGAAAAGAACAGAAGGTGTTGCACTTTCTTCTCTTGCTGTTACCTGTTGCTGTAAAATATTTTGCTTCTCCCTTTCTTTTACAATACAGGAAAAAGCTTTTTTTGCGTTTTTAGAATCTCTTGCAATATAATTCTTCAGTTCTTTTTTTAACTTTCTGCAGATACAAGCTATATTGATTTCCTAAAATGCACTCAATTTTTTAAATATAATTTTTGTCAACAATGCATTTTTTTCAGAATTGTAGCTACAATTTCTATAGGTCTTGCTTATTCTAAATCTTCTGCCCATTTATTTAGATAAAACTTCGTTGTACAGTTTTCAGATATGAGTGAAGGCTTATATTCTGTTTTTGTGAACATGGGAGAAAAGATAGCAAGCTACATGGTATATTATTACTATTTGTTAAATTTATTTGCTGCGAATCACTGGTTTCTTGTGATTTAAGCTAATTATTATGTTTGAAATAGCAACCAACTAAGAATTGCTAACTAAAAAACAAAACGAAAAGCAACACAAAATAAAGAGAGATTCATGATTTTAAAGTTTATGCTAACTGGTTGATGCACAAAACAATTTGTTTTGGATTATGAATCACATTCTACCAATAAGAGATTATAGTAGAATGTATTTTGCCATGACTTCTGTCTTATAAGTACAGAAACATTTTCAAAACAGATTTCCAGACTTGTTCATGTAGAAAACTATCCAAAACTAATTTTGTTTTTGAACTTATAGGCATATCCTTATGGTTCTCCAGCTTTATTAATTCAGCAACAAGTTCCTGTAGGATACCAGCCTACTTATAATTATCAGGTTTGTTTGAGTATATTTCAATTTTAGTATCCAAAAATTCAAAGTTAAGTCTTGTCTTACCCAAAGATGTTTTAATATGGCTTTCAGAGCATGCCACTTGATACTTTGAAATGTAGTTGTAGGAATAAATTAAGCAAGGACATCATATATATATATATATACTAGATGGTAGTAGGTCTTGATAAATATCAGTTGTGTTTACTCTCAGCTATGAGCTTTTTGTTACTAAAGTATGCAGTAATCCAGATTTCAAGGAGAAGAAGTGACATACATTGCACCTGTCAGCAATTGTGGGGACTTTTAAGCTACCGAAAAGTAGTATATAATAGTAAATAAAGTTAGGCATTGATATTTTAGGATTGTCTACCCCTGATTGCATATAAGATCAGGAGAATTTCCTCTCTTAAAAGATGCAATAAATTAGGTTCCCTTCTCAAAAGATGCAATAGATAAGGCACAGAAAAGCAAACGTTCAATATAAAATGATAAACCAAATTACAATTCCTCTGAAAAACATTCAGGTCAGATCTTCATTGGGAATCTAATGGTTGGTTCTTTGGATTATATATATGTTGTTTCACCATCTTGATCACACTTTATCATAGTGAGATTTTGTAATGTTGGAAAATAAATAATATATTTGTAGTTTAAATAAGGAAACAGGCATATGTTGAAGATATGAAGAAATTTATTATGAGGGGACGTAATATTAAAACCTTAACTATAAAAGTAATGGCACTATTTCTTATCTTGTATATCATATTTTTAATTATGAAATAATCTTGGACAGTGATGCCTAAATCAGACCATTCATATGTAATTCAATAAAATTGAAAGAGGCAGGTGTATGAAACTATGAAAGAGTTCATCTTGATTTACGCCTATAGAAAAAAAGAAGAAACCTACGTTACAATTCAAATTACAGTTCTCCTCTTATAAAATTAAAGAAAATTGTAAATGTAACCGCAAGCAATGCCTGCCTATCTTTTTTGTTTGGAGAGAAGAGAGAAATGAGGACAGACATAAAACTAATCTTACTTAATGAATAATCACATGAGCAATTATGTCTGTAATCTATCATTGGTTGGGTTGGGCACAGATCATTCTGTACAATATATTGTCTGAGTTGTGGAAAGCAATTTCATATACTGCACATTTCATAACTAGTTGTTTCTTGATGTGGCCCAGTGCTGCTCCCTTTGTCTGGATCATTTGACCTGAGATTGAGCATTCCATTAGATATCTGTCCAGCCCCAATGCTGCTGGGTTTTAGGAAAGCTAAAAACATTTGGACTGTTGGGTGGTAAGTATATTATTAGGCTTTTCCCTCTTGCAATGGAATAAAATTTGTTAAGGAATTGTCCAGTAAATGATTATTTTGGATTATATTGTAGGTTGTTTTTTTCTTATGTATTTAACCTTATTTACAAAGAGAAATATGTAAGCTGCTCAGAGTTGGTATATTTCAGAGCAGGAAATGGGCCTGACAAGCAAACCTATTTTATCATCCAAGTAAGCAAAATTTGATCATCAATCTTAGTATTCCTATATAAACTTGGTTGCTTAGCTTAGGTTACTAGGTTTAAATTTGGAAGGTAGACATCTTTCTAAAATTACTTCTCAAAGATGCTTTAAAGGTGCTTTTTTCAAAAAGAAACTGGAGGGATTTTTTTTGTTCTAAAATTTTTCAGTTTTCATCCAAAAAGCTTATTCAGTTCTTTGGCAAAATGTTTTCAAACAAAAAACCCCAAAGAAAATCCAGTTGCTTTGGAAAAAGCACCTTTGTGATAACCATGATCTAGATGATTGACAATCTACAATTCTACATGATGATGCAGTGGTTAGAATGCAGTACTGCAGGCTACTTCAGCTGACTGCTGGCTGCCAGCAACTTGGCAGTCAGATTCTCACTGGCTCAAGGTTGACTGAGCCTTCTATCCTTCTGAGGTCGGTAAAATGATGACCCAGATTGTTGGGGGCACAACATGCTGACTCTGTACGCTGCTTAGAGAAGGCTGTAAAGCACTGTGAAGTGGTGTATAATCCTAAATGCTATTGCTACTCAAGGATGCATTATTGTATACTTACTATTTTATCAAGCAAGTTAAATGCTATTTTCTGTTAAAAAGCTGTTAATACTGTTCATTTACTGTTTTTTTTAAGATTCCACCACAGTGGCCTCCTGGAGAACCAAGAAATTACATTGTGCCGGTAAATCACATTTCTTGTATTTATTTAAATTCAGTGGCTAATATTTACAATGATCAAAGGAAGCCTACCATCCTTATTTATATACTAGCTGCTGAGTGATTATTTTTATATTGGCATATCTGTTAATTTTACATGAACATAATTTCTCTGACACTTCATTAAATAGTACCTTCAAGGTATTTTTTGAAATTTAACAGAAACACTCAAAGAAGGGTCTCCAAAAATTACCTAAATATCTGGACAGGTGTACTTGAAATGAGTACTTTCTTTAAGTAATCTGCACAAGACTCTGTAGCACTTCAAAAATTGGTGCTTATCTTTTTGTTTGTTAGAAAATTCTGTTTTATTATACAGAATTAGTAGCAGAGAATTGTTATATAGCCATACAGATTGGTAGCAGATTGTTAAATAGCTGTACGGTGTACAGTTACCAAGGGCCTTGCTGCTTAACGGTTTCAACTGTCATAGGAAACTTCTCAGAACATAGAGGAACCATAGATTATAATCATAGATGCAAACTAAACACTGCCGTCTAATGTCTGGATAATTCTGTAATTGTTGCAATAGAAACTACATTCCAACACCCCCACTCAACAGTTAACTCCTTATAATAGTCGCATTTCATCTTTTAGTTCTGTTTCTTATTTCTTATAATTCTTCTTGTCCTTTTCCTTCCTCTTCTTTTTGTCCTCGTTGTCCACAGAGCTGCTGCTTAAGCCTTGGCTCTCCAAAGAGCTGGCACCGGAGCTACTGGGTCTTTGGCGACTGCAATCTTTTGCATTCTTCCCATCTCTGGGTTTTAATGCTTTGCCAGTGACATAGGACAGATGTTTGGCTGGGATGCCTTTATTGCTTCTAATGTATTTCCTGATTGAGACTTCTTGTGGTCCAGTGCCTGCCCTTGTTTTATTCTACTTGGATAGTCTTAGTTAACTTCTTTATTATGTCAGGACTTCTGACATAATAAAGAAGTTAACTGAGAAAGTCTGTCCAAGGCGTCTATGCTATGTACTGTATGAATGCAGTTTGAATGTTTTTTCTCTTTGGCAGTATTAGCTACCTGATTGCAGTTTAGCTGATGAAGTTTATTTGTAATTTTAGCCTTTGCAAGTAAGTATTTCCTTTTGTGATAACACAACTTTCCCCTTTAAAACATTGCCTTGTTTTGTAAGCTTCTACACTGACAAAAATATTAGTTTCAAAAGGAGTGATATATAGTACATTTTTACAAGTATCATTCTGGTGTAAAGTAGTAAAGAAAACTATCCTATTTCTTCTGATTTCATTATTTGCCTATTACATGTGATTGTTTCTGTTTTAAGGCAAGTAAAGAAATATCTGTCATTTGTCATGTGATTCATAGCTCCTGATTGTATTTCATCTTTGCAAGTACACCATACTTGCAAAGATGAAATACAACTTTTAATTGAAAAACATGTACATTATCTGAAGAAAAATCAGTTTCTTCCGTCACATTTATGGATTTTTGTAGTTTTTGCATTCTAGCTTTCAAGATTCTGCAATCTGCTTTTAAGTAACCCCTTTTCTTGCATACAAACATTCACATTTTTCTTGCTTCATGTAACTTAATTCCTATTTTTGATTTTTAAAACAGACTGACAAGCACTGTCATTATAAATGCTTTCTGTTTTAGGCTTACATTTATCTTTCCCTTAACATTCCAATGTTAGCTTGTCATCTGGACGTGCAATTAAGCACTTTGACAAGCATTTCATAACTTTCTGGTAAACCATTAAGTAACAGTCCTGCGACAGGAAAATCTTTTATTTCTTTTATACATCTCAGATGTTCAACCATTTCCAGGGTATTCCTTATGTGATCCTTCACCTTTCATCAGCTTAGTTTGGTATAGTTTTCTAATCAAATACAGTTTGTTGCTTAGATTAACTCTTTCATGCACCTTTTTTAACCCTTTAAACATTTATTTAGCAGTTTCACATTTACAAGTATGAATGATTTGATAATTTTCTATGCTGAGAGATTGTTCTATCCACTTTCTCTATCCACTCATCTGAGCTTTCTCTATCCACTCATCTGAAGGGTGTTCTGGCCTATTCATTTATACATCTCCACGTACCTTCCCTTATTAGCAACATTTTCATCTTTAATTTCCAAGATTGGTAATTCTGCTTTGTCAGATTTGGAAATGAAATATTTGTTTCAGCTTTATTACTGGTCATTTTTTTCTATGTATTTTGTTACAGCCTTATTTATGTTGCTGTTTCTTGCACTTATTTACTATAGCTAACTATGACTGGTTTACTTTGTTCTGTGCTAAACTTCGTATTTCTCCTCTAATCCTCCGGATACTGGGCTCATTTCTGGTTTTATACTGATTTCACCTTTGGTTTACCTGGGTTGAAGCTGATTTACCTGGACCCATAATTTCCTAGGAAATTATGTTTTATTCTATAGAAATGATAGCAGAGGATTATTATATAGCCATACAGATTTGCAGCAGATGATGATTACATAGCCATATAGATCAAAAGTGTACAGTCACTGTGGGCCTTGCTTCTTAATGGTGTCAACTGTTACAGGAAACTATTCTCAGAACATAAAATACTGTAGATTATAACCATAGATGCAAACTAAACACTGCCATCTACTGGCTGATAATTCCATAATTGTTGCAATACAAAATACATTCTAACATGTATTCTAATCAAGTTGCCAGAAATGAACTGAGTCATTTTATCTACTGAAACATTGGTATACATGATTATTTTAACTAGTTTGATCATAAATGAATGAAGCCACAATTTCTACATGTCTGCCAAATACAGTGATATCTCTGTACTCGTTAATTGGTTCTGGGAGGTGCAATAAGAACCCAAAATTGAGTACCAAACAAATTTATGTACACTAAGAGCATATGCACCAAATACAAATTCTTTGTGTGTTCAATCACACTTGCCCAATAAATAATTCTATCTATCTAAAAAGTTTTCCCATAGGGAATATTGTAGCAAGTCACAAGGCAGCTGACAGTGACAAATTATAGCTTGTGTGTTGTGTAGCAAATAAACAATGAGTACTGGAACAAAAATTTTGTTTCAGAAGATACTAAATATCAAATTTGATGAGTTTCAAAGCAGTTGAGTACCAAGGTACCACTGTATAAGCAAGTAATAAATAAATACTATAATTAAGTTTTATGTATTTAACTTGCAATATTGATTATTTTTCTGTAGTTTCTATTTCACATTTCTTTGATCAGTTCATAGAATGGATGGCATCCATTTCTATTAATTCTTTTAAAATTTTCACAGGCATATACTACAGTGAATTATGGTAGTGAAATGGATGTAGGAACTGATCAAGCAGAGTGTTCTATGACTGATGCTGCACAGTCATGTGCAAACAGTCCACAAAAGGTATAATGATTTATTTTACACAAATATCCTTTCATAAAGAATAATCAAACCTTGGATATATAATAAATGAAAAGCAAGAGCAGAATACAAATAGTACAGGTAGTCTTTGTTTGTCAACCACAATTGCGATTTACTATTCTATCACTAAGTAAAGTGGTCACAGTGCAGGATATCAGGTGATCACAGCTGTACTTTCCAGGGTGTCAAGACACATCTGTTTTGCACCTTTGGTGTTTGTTTGCCTCCTAACCACTCCCCATTCTTTGGAATGTCCACCTGAGGCTGGGATAATTAAAAAGAAGGGAATTGGTGTTTTTATTTTCATGCAGTGGAGAGAAAGAGATTACAAGACAGTAAACAGGCACTGAATGGGAACTGAACTTGAACGCAATGGCAGAGCACAATGTAAACAGGCTGGCGTAGTCCCCATTGCGTTTACTATCTTGTCCCTTCCTCTCCAATTTCTGAGCTGTGGGGAGAACAGGACAAATTCCAGAGATTGCCTCCAGAAATTGCTTGGTTTTATTTCTCCCCACCACAGTTAAGAGATTAGGGATGAAATGATTACAAGAGAGTATGCAGACATACAACTGAGACTACACCAATTTGTGTGTAATGCATTAGCAGCTGCCAGCACCAGCACATTCTCCATTATATGCTGCTTACTTACTGTAATGGTGATCATGTGACTAAGAAACAGCACAGTGACTGGATGATGCAATTGGTAAGCAAGGGCTATCTGTAGTGTGTATGTATTGCTTTTTTTTCTAGTGTCTTGTGTATAGAGATTATAAATTGATATTCCAAAACATTGGAATATTGATCTGTTCTATCTATCAACATCTATATTTGCCAAAAAGCCTATAAATGGCTAATTGTTAAATTGCTAAACATGAGTTTGTGTCCATATATGAATCCCCTACATAATGTTTATGACTATCCAGGACTCAAAATTTCATGTTTAAATTCAGTGGCAGATGCCCAACTTTCTGTAGTGCAGTTTTGTTTTGTTACCGTATTATTTTTCAAAAGGTATAAATGGGAGCAAGATAGTCTTGAAGACAATTTTTAAAATGTCCATCTTTCATACCTCTGACTTGAGATTGACTCTGAAATTTGGCTGTTTTGTAATCAGATTTAGATCCATACATATAGGGCTTTCAAGGGATGAAAATGGAAGCAGATGAAGAGACTAAGGTTATCTCTTTATACAACATTAGTTCAGGCATTAGAAAACATCTAACACACAATATTCACAATATATTAATAAAGTTTAATTGTTTTAGAAATCTGTGGATCGCAGCATACAGACAGTAGTATCGTGTCTATGTAATCCAGATAATCGGTTGAGGAACAATATTGTAACTCAAGAGGACTATCTTAAGGTATCAATAAAACTGAAAGATAAGACCGCTTAAGAGATCTGTTATTAGGAATTATTAGAGAAGATCAAATTTACAGGGACAGTATGTATGGGAAATATTCTGACTCCAAATTTGACAGAGATGGCTAAGTTAAGTACTCACCTCCTTTATAGATTTATTGTTGCATTTTAATTTGGTATTCAAATTTTGTTTACACTGTTTTGATGATGGAAATTTGACAGCAGCTTCACACATCACAAAGAAGCTATAATAGAGAATGCATAAGTAAATTCTGCATTTACTTTCTACACTGCAGAATAAATGAATAAATAATAAATATATGATTGTAGTCACAGATCAGAACACAGTTTAGCCTAATTTAATCTTATATATATATTATTTATATTTTATTATGTTTTAGGTCAGTTTTGAATATTTAATTGGTATTTGATACCTAAATAACAATCTAATAAATTATGAAAATAGCAGAAAGGTAGTCTTATATCTACAACTCAACCAAGTATGTAGAATTAACGGCAGAGATAATCCTTTTTGTTTTATTTAAAAGCAGAAAAAGGCCACCTTATAATTAACATAAGGAATCCTATCTTAGAGAAACTTTTTATATTGATATTTTTTTCCTTATAAAAATAATTTTTGATATTTAATACTATTTACTTGAATTTTTACAATATGGACAAAATGCTGTTCCAGAGGAAGTTTATAAAAACCGTTTTTATAATATTGTAAATAAAAATGATTAAATAAATTATAATTGATAACTACTTGTTAACTTTCTAAATTAACCCAAAGTATGGAAAAACTACACAAATAGCTTTTTTACTTTCAGATTTTCTTAAATTGGTTTGTCTTTTTAGAAGTAAAAAATAAATACATTTTAATTTGAATCTGGCTGCACTTTAATTTATCTTCTTTAACCATTTGTAGGAGAAGAGAGCACATCATTTTAGAAGAAGCAGAGCTGTTCTTAAAACTGTTTGACTTTAACAGTAGACATAGAAAACCTGAAATATTCATGTTTGTCATTTGTAAAGGTAGAAAAACTTGCAGTTTAATATTGGTGACAAAACATACTTGACAATTATGTAGCCCTACTGGCAAAAGTTATTTGAAGTTGGAGTTCATTTGAAGTTTGTATGTGATATGTTTCTCTGTTTGAATTTATATGTTATTTATTTCTAAATATGTTTATATGACTAGATGACTTATCTAGACTAGATTTTTCTGTGTTCTAATTCCTAACCACAAAAGTTCATATTTAACAGTTGCAATTCTTAAAATTTCTGAATACTGAGTTGTGTTTCTAAGTTTTAAAATACATTTTACTGTATGTTGACAATTGGTTCTAACATTTTAACTTTCTCCCAGCTCACACTTAAAAAAAGAGGATCTTTTTTTGCAAGAGATGTTTTTAAAAACTGTACTTGAATCAGGTGATTAAATAGACATCCCGTTGCATCTCAATTACTGCCACAAATACATACTCAGTACAGTACAGTATTGCCTTACATATCCAATCAGTGGGGACTTCATTCACTAGCTGTGTGTGCTGCTTAATTATTCAGTTCTGAAACTGATAGGAATAAAAGTGCACTCATGAATGTAATTAATAGTATTAACTATACTTCATGAGTTACACTTTTTTATACTAGGACATTCTGGCTAAAATATCTTAAAATTGTGGAAAGAATGAGTACTATATAATCTTGTGCTTTTTGAAACTGGTCACCAGCTTTAAATCAAAGAATTTGTAAAACTGTTTAATTATGTAGATTTTAGTTTTATATCAGTAAAATTCCACAATAAACTCCTTTGAGGTGGATTCATTTTGTCACTGGTTTAGCCAGAGAGAATTGCAACATATTTTTTTAAAAAAAGTTGAGCTAAATATTAACACTGCTTGTTTTGATCTCTCATAATATAATTAGAATGAGACTTACACATTGAGAAAGTAGTTTTGTTATAAACTTTCAAATACCCTTAAATTGAATTTATGTCTACAAAAAAAAGTATTAAGATTGCATTTATGTATCTTTTGGTAAAATCCTATTAGTTTTGTATGGTTAGGTTTGAACATTTAGTGTTGACAAATGTAGTGTGTCTTTTACTCTTTCCGTTAATCTTCAAGAGTAAATAAATTATAGATAAAAACACAAATGTATCCTTTAACTTTCAGGAGACTGGACAAATAAAACTTAAACATTTCTATTTACATTGTCACCGCTGTCTTTTCTGATTGTTTTTGATTGAATTTATCAAGAATATGTCTTTGGTTTTAGCTAACTTTAGGATGTGAAAGGAAATATCTACCCAAGATCACAGTGTGTTGTGCTCTTCAGTCCTGCTTAGGTTAGGCTTATAACAGGAAATGACAGGGAGATGGGATGGATTTCAACACAGAGACTCTTCAGTCCTCCAAAAAGAAGTAGAATACATCTGATAAATGAAGAGCTCTGGAAATGCATTTATTGAATCCAGGTTATTCTGAAAGTAAGAAGCACAATGGATAATGAAGTTTAAATGAAGGAGATAGAATATACCTTTAACAATATATAATGGGGACACCCTGCTCTCTCACTAGAAGATTGATTTGTTTCTTCAGGTTTCAGCAGGCCAACCCCACTGACAGCTTTTGTGCTCCTAAATTGAAAGCTTTGTTATCCCAAGCAAGGTTTTAGAGTTTACACCAAAACATTATAGAAACGATATATATATATGTATATGAATTATAAGGTAAAAGCAAATAAGATGTCCTAAAATAATTTATGAGCAATGATGTGAATCAAATGCTTGGCAGATGAGGCTTAATGATTAAGCCAGATGATATAGCTAACATTTATGAAATCACAAAACATTAATTGAAGGGATGCTAGGTGGGATGTAGTAGGTAAGTCATATGATTCAAATAAAAGAAAGCTCTCAACTATCTGAGCTGAAGCATTAAAAATGAAAATGAACCATCTATATTACTATATTATTGAGATTATCAGGGCTGAGTTTGATCCTGTGACCCCAGATGAAGTGGACAGATTGGGTGGCTTGAATGTCACCACATGTCTTTTGGATCCATGCCCCTCCTAGTTGGTATTAGCTACCCGGGAGAGGATGCGGGGTTGGTTCCAGGGGGTTATTAATGCTTCTTTGAGAGAGGGGTCTTTACCTTCCACCCTGAAGGGGCGGTGGTGAGGCCCCTCCTCAAGTCTTCCCTGGATCCAGCCCTGTTGTCTAATTATCAGCCAGTCTCCAACCTTCCCCTTTTAGCGAAGGCTGTTGAGACCGTGGTGGCACGTCAGCTTCAGCATCTGGGTGATACGTTATATCTGGATCATCTCCAATTGGGCTTCAGGCCCAGTTTCAGCATGGAGACGGCTTTGGTCGTGTTGGTGGATGATCTCTGGAGGGCGCGGGACAGGGGTTCCTCCTCTGTCCTGGTCCTATTAGACCTCTCAGTGGCTTTCGATACTGTTGACCACAGTATCTTATTGCGGCGGTTGGGGGGGGGTTAGGAGTGGGAGGCACTGTGTTACGGTGGTTCTCCTTCCTCTCTGGCCGCTCGCAATTTGTGCTGGTGGGGGCAGAGATCGACCCCGAAGCACCTAATATGTGGGGTGCCTCGGGTCAGTTCTCTCGCCCCTCCTGTTTAACATCTACATGAAGCTGCTGGGTGAGATCATCCGTGGCTTTGGGGTGAGTTTTCACCAATATGCAGATGACACCCAACTGTTCATCTCCACCCCAACGAAGCCGTCGAAGTGATGAGCCGTTGTCTGGAGGCCATGCGGAGTTGGATGGGGCGAAACAGGCTTCAGCTCAACCCTGCCAAGACCGAGTGGCTGTGCTTTCTTGCGCCCAGATACAGCCAGCTCAAATTATCGCTGGCCGTGGGGGGTGAAACTATCCCCCACAGAAGGGGCTCACAATTTGGGCATCCTCCTGGAGGTACGGCTGTCGCTGGATAATCATATTGCAGCCGTCTCCAGGGGGGGCCTTTTATCAGGTTTGTAGGATAGCCCAGTTGCGACCCTTTCTGGATTGGGGCGCACTTCGCATGGTCACTTCTGCCCTGGTAACTTCCCGTCTGGATTATGACAATGATCTCTACATGGGGCTCCCCTTGAAAAACATCCGGAGGCTGCAGTTGGTCCAGAATGCAGCTGCGTGGGTAATTATGGGAGCCCCTAGGAGCTCCCACATTACACCTTTCCTGCGCGAGCTGCACTGGCTTCCTGTGGCCTACCGGGTGCGGTTCAAGGTGTTGGTGTTTGCCTTTAAAGCGCTCCATGGCTTGGGACCCGGGTACTTGCAGGACTGCCTATTGCCACCGTCAGCCTCCAGCTGACCAGTGCGCTCCCATAGGGTTGGTCTCGGGGTTCCATCGTCGGGACGGTGTCGTCTGACAGCCCCGAGGGTACGGGCCTTCTCTATGGCAGCACCCTCCCTGTGGAATGAACTGCCTCTGGAGATTCGCACTATTACTGATCTCCAGTGTGTCAGATGTGCCCTGAAAATCCATTTATTTCAACAAGCCGGACTGGCTTGATACCTTGGGGTTTTAATTTAAATTTAATTTTATTTAATTGAATTTTAAACTAAATTTTAACTGTTATATTAATTGTTTGATATTTTTAATTGATTTTAATAGAATTTTAAATTTAATGATAATGTTTTAATTAGACAGCCGTTACTTAATTGTTTTAAATAGGTTTTAAATTGTTATTAGTACTTTGTTTTTACTGGCTGTACACCGCCCCGAGTCCCTAGGGAGAGGGGGCGGTATATAAATCACGTAAACTATAAACTAAACTACTCTATATAAAAGTATTATGGATATTAATCTAGTGGTTCTGTCAGAAAAATCTGAAAGTTTGCTATATTTTTATAAGGATAAAGCAAAATAACACAAAAGACATATTTCTAAGTTTTTCAAAACTTCATGATGCTGGGAAAGTTGGAAGAGGAAATTTGAAAAAAAAAATCAGAATTAGACTGTTTACCAAAAAGGATTTAGATAATTCAATTGGCCTATGTGAAGTGACTTGGATTTTTCTTGGTTTAGTCCTTTATACCACAAAGATGACATTCTTCATTGATTTGAAGAAATGAAGGTATTTATACTTATCTAAGCAGGAAAGGCATTTCCATATGAATAGACTTTTTTTCCCAGCTATTGGAACTGCCTGAAGATCTTTCAGAAAAGGAAAGGAGAAGGTGATTATTTTGCTAAAAAGCATTGAGGGAATGCTTTATTCAAGGCTTTCCTGATGTGAAGGATTGTAAACAACATCTGTAAAAAATTATTGGCAAAAATTTATATACTTTATATATAAATGGATATTGTAGGGAGAGAAATTAAGGTGGAATAGAGGACTGGAAAAAATGCTGACTTAGATACAATAACTTGCATGCAAAAAATCTACCATATATTCATGTAGCATTCCCAGAAACAAGTGTACAAACTTATGGATACAAACTTCCACGAATAGGCAATGACATGTTGCTCCAGCTAATAAACGTGCTTTATCTTACATTCTACATTTCTTGTTCAAGTTGAACCCTTTCTTGTTCAAATCTGGGTTTGTTTTATCTGTCATCTCTTCTTTTGTGTTTTTGTAGCATTCCTTGTTTTTAAATGTTTTTCACAATTTATAAGTCATCCAGAGTTGCTGTGAGTCTAGGACAACATATGCATGTTAAGATTAATAATATAAAAAACTTTAATTTCATATCCACAATAAATCACAAATGTTTTTAAGATGGTTGTAGTGACTAAAGATTTTAAAGTTAAATAAGCAATTCATTTGAAAGATGTACTGTTTCTTGTTCTTATATATTATGAAATTGTCAAGTGCAGGAAATAAGAAATTTAGACTCTTCAAATGAATATATAGCTTAAGCTTTGTACAAGAATCTGACATTAATGATCAAAGCAAATTGAGATAGGTAATAGTCAATAGAATTCAAGTCCTGAGGGAGAGGGGGCGGTATATAAATTAAATTAAATTAAAATAAAATAAATAAGTGAACTAGACTTAGATCTCTTATGGGCAGGATGGGCTCAGCCTGGTCATCTCCTTAAATATATCAAATCAATTATAAAAAGATGCAACTGCAAATTTGTTAAAAGACTGTTCCCACACACTTCATATATGGAAAACATGTGACCCTAGTAGTGAAAATATACCCATCTGCTATAATTCTAGGTGTTCATTAAAAACAAGGTAGGTGTTTTAAACTAATTATTAGTATTAAACTAATCCACTTGAATTTGCTATTTTACAATAATTCAAAAAATTAAGTTTGGCGGAGGAAAATAAATGTCAGATTAGATACCAACTTTGCTATAATGTCAACTCTTCTATTCCTATTGCAACATAATCACTGGCCAGCAGATGGTGTGTTTGGCTAAATATTATTAAAATTTTAAAGGAGTACTTTAGCAATAAATGTACAGTAATGTAGAAACCATGTGATTAGTCTTGACATGAACTTTATCTCTCAGTTTACCAGCTGTACAATGATGATATAGGGATGGCATATTTCCTGAGCTAAAACACACAAGAAAAAAAACAAAAATAGCATGAAGCACTAGATAGATTAAACATACCTCAATAAACTCAGTATCTCATTTGACCCATACTTGAGTAAGTCAGTTTAAAGAGAAGAAAGGAAGCAAGATTATTCTGTGCACCAATGGAGGTGCATTCAATTTCACTGCACACATGTGCATTGACAATAAAGGTTTGGACTGAATTGAACTGAATTGTTTAAAATCTCTTTGTTCCCCACCTATCTACCTACCTACCTCCCCTTCCCCTTAAATTTTTCTTCTAGAATGTTTTAGAATTACTTTATTATAGGTAGCCTTGGCTAGAGTAATGTTTGTTGGATATTTTTTTAAAATCTTGATACATATATGTGTCTTGAAATATTATTCTTAATGATAAATATTTTTTACTATGGACACCAGTGACTCCAAAGATACTATCCTTGCTTCCCACTCAACTCCTTTAATTCACAAGAACTAACTACTAATATCTCCTTCCCAAAATAAATAAATAGATCCTAGTAAGTATTTTTTAAAAAAAAGGTTCATAGCTGCATTTCATCTCAAAAAAAAAAAAAAAAAAGACCAGAAATATTCCAAGATGTTTCAGCAAATGGGAAGAAACAATTGAATTCGCTGTTAGGTAAATGGTATTTTATAGTTGATCAATCGTTTTGGGAATAAACAAATCTTCCCAATGTCATTCCATTTGTAAGAAAATAAAAGGTAAAGATGAGTTAAAATTGCTAACTGATTCTTGTATTAGAATTTTATATATTAATCTTATATTCTTGGTACTTTCAATGAAATATATTTGAAAAATACAAAATTTAAAATGAATTATTGTAATATGTGGTAGTGGTACATTTCTTATTTTTTATTGATTTATTCAGTTTCTATAGGTGCCAATTTAAAGTGACTCTGTGTGGCTTACAATTCTAAAATTCTAAAATTATTTTTAAAAAATCATTATGCACTGCTACAAAATAAATACAAATAGCAGTCATAATTAACTAATAATCTAGCTATAGGAGATCTGCATCTATTCAATAAACCTTAAAAACATACATAATTTATATTTCATCATTATTTTTATAACCAAGGTGGCGAATATACCTAATATTTTTCCCACAACAATATCCCTGTGAGGTGAATTGGGCTGAGACAGAGTGACTGGCTAAGCTTAACCCAGCTAGCTTTCATTGCTAAACCAGACTTGAACTCAGTCGCCCTATTTCTAGCTTTATGTCTTAACCCCTAGTTCAGACTGGCCCTCTGATTTTCTGATGTTTGCATTTTGTACTAAATGCAAGTACCTGAAGTTCCTAAAACTAGTTCAATAGTACATTTAGTTCATTATTGTGTACATTGAATTTTATATTTTGCACTGTAGGTATGTCCTCTACTACGGATAGCAATATTTCTATTACAGGGAAATGATCCTACCAACTGATTTGCTAAAAGATAGGATGCCAGAATAGTTAAGGCACATTCTGTATTATCTCAAAACGTTGCATGAATGCATTAATAATTAGAAAAACCTGGACAACTTGCTTCTAAAATTCAAATACAGAACATCACATTTATCCAGTATTATATACAGTTGTGTTCAAAAATATGCAACCCCCACTGAAATTGAGTGTTTTGGCCAGTTTGACATTGATTTTGATC
>JAEANM010000987.1:0-30496 GCA_017656035.1 Myanophis thanlyinensis
GGAGGGAGGGAGGAAGGGAGAAAAGGAAGGAAAGGGAGGGAAGGAGGGCGATCAGAACCATCCGACTGAAGCAGGATGACCCCGAGGGGAAGGGGAAAGGAAGGCTAGGGCAGGGGATGATGGGCTCTGGCTCCAAGCCCCCTAATCCCCAGCTTTTCAAGCCCGGCCGGCACAAGCCAAGGGAGCGGCGGGCGCCCTGTTGACGGACGCCTGCAGCCTCCCGATGGCCAGGAAGTCCCGCCCCCCTGGGCCGCCTCGGCCGCTGATTGGGCGCTGAGCAGTGGTGGGCGTGGGGGAGAGCCCCCCCTCGTCTCCAGGGCCGGCGGCCCGTTGCTAAGGGAGGCCTTCAAGGCCTGGGTGGCGCCCGGCCTTCCGGACCGGTCATGGCGGCGGCGGCGGCGGCGGCGGCGTGGGGCTCGTGCCCGGCGCCCGTGGGCCCTCGGCGGGCGCTGCGATGCCTCTTGGCCTTGCTGGCGGTGGCGGCTCCGCCGGCCGGGGCTAGGCTGTACCAGGCTGGCGTGGACCCGGTGTGGGTGCTGGAGGGCGGCACGGTGCGGGGGGCGCTGCGGGACTCGGCCTCGGCCTGGCTGGTGCAGTTCTACTCCTCGTCCTGCGGACACTGCGTGGCCTTCGCGCCCACCTGGCGCGCCTTGGCGGGGGACGTCCACGGTGAGCCGGGGATGATGGGAGGGGAAGTCCAACAACCCCGCCCCCCCCCCGCACAAGCTGCCCTGCCCAACCCAGTATCCTCCTTCCCATCATCCCCAGCCTGAGGTGGAGAAGGAAGCGAGGGCATCGTCTTCGAGGGCGCCTGGTTGGGGAAGCAGGGCTGAGGAGGCAGCTTTTGTGGGGAGGGGGTTAATTGGGGGGGATGCCCCCAGCACCATGGGCATTGTTTGCACCCCACTTCTTTGGATGGCCTCCTTGATCCCTCTGGTAGTGCTGGACCCCATGGAGAACTTGCAACCCTTTGCCCAAGAAGGGAGATCATTTGCAAGGGAGTGAGTTTGCAAACTGTAATTTTCCACTCTCTGGAATTTATTTATATATTTTTGGAATTCCACCATATAAGGAGGCTGAATTCTCCAAGTCTCTTCTTTGGTCTCCCTCCAGAAATGGGGGAGCTCCAACTCCCATCATTTTCCAATTGGGACAGCGTCCAACTCCCATCATTCTCCAATTGGGACAGCATCTCTCCTCCGCTGGTTGTCCATCAGTAGGAAGATGCTCCACAGCTTTTCTCCATGGATGTGGTGGCTACATCTCCGGAGTAGATCTTAGGTCCACGGATGGGTAGGACCCTGTGGGGCAGTGGAGCAGATCCTTGAGATGCAGAGATTGCCCCCTTCAAAGATCTCCTGCTAGGATCAATGGGCTGACTCCTGGTTGGCATGGGCAATGCTGAAAGATGTGGACTTGAGGTTCTTCTGCTTTCTTATCAGGGAAAGTTGGAAGGGAGGAACATGTAGACTTCTCAAGACAGCTGAACTAGAAATTCCCACCATTGACCATTCTGGTTGAGACTGATGGAACTTGTAGTCCCAACAAGTTCTGAAGGCTCCCATGCTCTTCACTTGGTTGATTTGACAATGCACCATCAATTCAGTGACTATTCTTAACAGCTCCATAATGAGCTTACTGTGTTTTGCATAGTTTGGCTGAGTTGCAGGTTCCATTCTAACATCCTAGTGTCATTGGGAAAAAGTATCTTCCAGAGAAGGGCAGATACTGATTTTTTTTTAAATTCCTGAATATTATCCATCAAATAAATTTTGTCTGGGAATTTTTTGTCCCTTTTCATGGGCTGAACTGAAGCTTAAGTGCCTTTTGGCAAATGAAAAACAAACGTGTCAGTCTGAGATCATATCTCAGCAGCTGTGAAAAATGGCGTATTTTCTAAACACTCCCAGGCAACGTGTCAACAACTGTGGTTTCTTTTGTGTGTTCAGCTGAGTGAGGACATTTGTGTGCTTTTATGCAACAGCACGTTCTTTCCACACATTTCCTCTAGTTTGCGGTGGCTTGAAGAGAGCAAACAGTAAGAAGACTTTGAGAGGACATACTGTGTTTAGCGTGGCAAGCTTTGGAACTTACAAGATGGAGAAGTCTGGAAAGTTTCAAAATGTTTGGAATTTAGCAACTAATCCTTCTGGTTCGGCAGGCACTTTTGCTTGAAAGAGCTGCCTTGTGCAAATCAAGAGCGTAGGAAGCTACCTCTTGAAGCCAGTAAGTAGCCCAACACAGTATTTCTCAATTCCCAGAAGGCAGTACAGGATCAAAGAACCCCAAGCCCAGTCAGGGTTCAGTTTCAACCCATTGCTCCCCATCCAGACCCTGACAGCCTCCAGGCATTGCGAGAGGGAGAGGGAAAGTCACGGCACCACTTAACTCCCCACGTCTGAGACGGACAGCTGGGTATCATCAGCATATTGATGATATCTCAGTCCGTGGTGACAGATGATCTCACCCAACAGATTCATGTTGTAGATGTTAAACAGAGGCGGAGAATGTACTGAGCCCTGTGGGGCCCGCAAAGCAGTGGGCGAGGGCTGGACCTCTTGGTTTTTAAATGGAAGTAGTTCCTGTTTGCCTGTCTAGTACAGCCATTCCCACATCTACTTCAAAAGAAGTCCAGCTGAGTTTGTTGAGGTCTCCGATGGGATTTGCAGAAAAGAAAAGAGAACGAGATTGTTAGTTTAGCATTCCAATAATCGAAGTAAAAGTGATCAGTGCTTGTGAAAACATGTGTCCTAGTGTTTTAACAAATTCTCACTTGAACCACTCATCCTTGTACTGTTCTTTTTGACACTTGAAATGTGTATAGTTATCGTAGCAGGAATAATATAAGCAAAAAAAATATGTTCCAGTTTTGATTGGTGGAGTCTCTAAGCAAAATGTTGTCTTGATAATTAAACCACTTCCTGAATGTTGTAGGACATGAAGTACCAGGAAATGTTAATGAACCAATTGAGAATTTCTTGCATTGTCAGTTTGTTTTATTGCAATTGAATTGCTACTGATAAGGCAAAGAAGCAGTACAGATAGTCCCCGACATACAGCCATTTGTTCGGAGTCCCAACGGCTGACAATTGAAAAAAGTGACTTTTGACTGTTTTTCACACTTACAACCCTTGCAGCACCCCCACGGTGAAGTGATCATGTATTGATGGCAGTAGCAGTGTCCCTGGTGTGTGTGTGTGTGTGTGTGTGTGTGACGTGATCCCTTTTTGCAACCTTCTGAACAAGCCAAGTTTCCCTTTCTTTCCCCCTCTGAGGCCGCCTTTTGTGAATGGCCCAGACCCGCCTCCCAGCTGGCACACTTAGCCAAGTGTTTGTGTTGAGGCTGGCCTACATTGTGGAAAAGACAACATTTGCATCTCCTTTGTAAAGGCTCTGTTTCGCTACAGTTGTAGGACTCTGGAGATTTGGGGGGGGGGGGGCGTAAGGGAGGAGAAGGAGAAGATGAGAACAGCAGTGCCGAATCCTGAACGAGGCAGATAACCTGAAGCCAAACGTTTCAAGCTTGTGGTTTTCCTTCAGCTCGCTCCCTATTGTGCGTTCGCCCATCTGTTCCGAGATGCTGATGGTTATCCTGGCGCCTGTTGCGTTCACAGCGTCCCGTTTACAATGGCCGTTTTGCATCCTGTTCGTAAACGCCGCATCTGTTTAATAAGTAAACAAAGAGAAGGTGGAATTTTTTGCAGCCCTGCAAGGAACATCTGGCTGGGGGGGGTGTTAAGTCACTTCTGGCGAGATGGAAGGCTTGTATGAATTTGATAAATAAATGATGCTTCTAAGTTTTTCCTCTCCCCCCTATTTTTTTTGGGGGGGGGGGGGAGAAGCCAGACTGCATTTCTTCAAAAGAGAAGAGAATATGCTCATTTTGTCTTTCTCTCTGGCAGACTCGTGCTTGTTAAAGAGCAGCCCTCTTATCCACAACAGGTTCTCCTAAAATTGCTTTATTTCAAACGAAAGCAAGCTTTCCACGTTTTGTGCGTTAAAATTAGTTCTTAACTGAAATGTCTGCAGCATCATCCTTAGATTTCTACCTTGGCGTTTGGGGCCACCTTCGCTTCTTTTTTTGTCTTGCGCCAGAGACAAAATTCCTCGTGTGTCCAATAAGCACACTTAGCCCACAAAAGGCATGTGTGTTCCTGGATGTCAAGAAGCTTGGAATTGTGGGATGTACTGTACACATTGTGTGCCCAAAGGAAAGAATCTGACTCCTTGTTCCCTTTCAGAGTGGGAGCCTGCGATCAGAATTGGCGTGCTGGATTGTGGAGATGAGAAAAACTACGAACAGTGTAAAGAGTATGGAATTCAGTATTATCCCACTTTCAGGGTAAGTACTTTCCCACTTCCTAGAGATGGTTGTGGTTTGATTTGGCCCCACGTAGTTTGAAATGTTTGGGAAGGATTTCCCATGGAAATTTTAATCCAGAACTGGGGTGCTCCTTTCCTTCTTAAATCGGATTTGCTCTGTGCTTCTCCATTAGGGTCTGTTTTGTGGGGTCAGAACTTTTAAAACATGTGGGTGATTAAATTATATTTAGAGTCTGACCATTCTGCGTCGGGTTTTTCATTAATTTGGGCTGTTCTAAGCAAAACCTTTTCTCTCTCACTTCTCTTCCAGTATTTCAAAGCTTTTACCAAGCAGTTTACGGTTGGAGAAAATCATCACAGTAAGTTGACATACCTGTCTCCTTTCTCCTTGGGGATCCCTCCCAGCCTCGCTGAGCCTTAATTCTGTGCAGCAGCAGCCACTGCTGTAGCCAAGTCATTGATGGGAAGAGGGTTGAAGTAAGGTCTCGGGCCGTGTGCTGGCATCCCTAACTTGAAAGATGCCAAAGGCTGTCCTCAGCTTACGACCAAGATTGAGCCCAAAATATCCATTGCTGAGCTGTGAGTTTTGCCCCATTTCACGACCTGTCTCGCCACTCACTCTCTCCTTTTAAATTCGTCTTGTTAAGTGAATCTGGCATTGTGGGTGTTCATAGGAGGGATGAGTGAAGAAGCGCTTTGTCCTGTGCCAGAAAAGCTTCCCTTTCAGGATACCTGCTCAGGTGCCATCCTTTTCTCTTTCCTCAGTCACCTCCGATCGGGATCCTGAGGCCTTCCGCCAAACTATGATTGATTTTCTGCAGAACCATTCCCGAGAAGGAAAACCACCAGGGTGTCCTTCTTTGGAGCCAGCTCGGTGAGTCCCTTGCAGGCATCGAAGCATCCTGGGCTGCGGGAAAAAACCTGAAGCTGTCTTTTAGTACCAAAAAAGAAGAATTTCGGGATTGAAATGAGGCACGCTCTCTCTGCACCATAAAAGAAACCAAGCAGGACTACTACAAACACAGCAGCATGTCATGGTGCATTCAGAAAGTTCAAATAACCCATTTCAAAATCTATTTTGTTGTCTGTTTATTACAATTATTTATTTCCTGCTTCTCAAGATGACCGTTCTCCCAACGAAAGCTGCATAAACAATTATAAATAAAAGCCCCAGAAATGATGGTTATTTTTTTTAAAGCAGCAAACTCTGTAAAAGCCTTTTCGTAATTTCTGCTGCTTGACAAATCTGTGAGCTGAAAAGCCATAGATAATTATCAGGAAATGTCTTCTTTTCTTTATCTCTCCTGTGATTCTTTCATTAATTTTTCTTAATTCTTTGTTCTTAATAGGCCAGAAGAAGTATTCTCCCTTTTCAATAAACAGCGTCAGCATTACACTGCCATCGTTTTTGAGAGCGGGAGCTCATATCTTGGCCGAGAGGTAATATGAGTTTGAGAAGTCCCAGTCCTCCTCTAGTCGTAAGAGTGGCTTTAAGGGTCTCTTGGTATCTACCCCGCCCCCATGGGAATGAACCCTCATCCAGCCTTTTACATTGTAAGCATGGAAGGAAGACATGGTCGACTTCCTTCAGACTCTAAGAAGAATACAACATGCCAGAGTCGTATGGGACTTCAGAGATCTTCTAGTCCACCTCCCTTGCCAGGGTGTCCAACCTTGGCCACTTGAAGACTTGTGGACTTCAACTTCCCATGCATCTTTATCGCTTTGCCAAAAAACAATATCGGCAGCAGAACCCTGCAGGCCTAGGCTGTTACTTATTTACAAACAAATCCCATTTCAACGTTGTGGAATTATCTCCCAGCTAAGCCTGTGAGGGCTCTTCATTTTTTTTCCTGGTCTCCCAAGTGCCAATCTTTATGAAGCTGGGTGTAACCTGTTTGCTGGGCCTGAGCAAACTTTGCCTCTGTTTGCAGTAGTGACTAAACACACAGCAGCCCTGATAACTCAGTACGTTTTCTCCCCCAGGTGATCTTGGACCTGGCTCAGTATGAAAACATGGCTATCCAACGGGTTCTAAATTCTGAGACAGCTTTACTTGAAAAACTTGGTATTACTTCGGTCCCTTCACTGTACCTGATTTATCCCAATGGATCCCATGGATTGATTAACAAGTAAGTCTTGATGAGTTTTTAGGACCTGCATTTCGGAAACCTTAAAGCAGTCTATCTCAACCTTGGACCTTTTAAGATGGGCAGATTTCAACTCCCAGAATGCTGGCTGGATAATCCTGGGAGTTGAAGTCCACCCATCTTAAGGTGGCCAAGGTTGAGAAACATTATGTGAAAGTAATTTTAGGGTCCTTCCTCTTTGGTAGCTCCATATATAATATATAAATATAGATCAGGAAATTGGTGGAAGGTATGATGTTGGGAAGCCATTAAGGGACCGTTTATTTATTGGGGGGAAACATCCCCAAAATTGAGCCGTCAATCTACTGTGCAAAAACTCTATAAGCTGTCTGTCAGTCACTTCTTGATCTATGAAGCTGTCAGTTAGTTTGATGTATTCTGTACTTTGTATTCATTCTAAAAAAAGGTTTGTCCATGTAGCTGTTAAGAGTTGACAAGAATCATCTTGGTTCTTAATTTTAATTTTTAACTTCTTACCCTTTTTTTTTTCTTTTCACTTTTTAACTTTTATAATAATGTAAGCTGCCCAAGGGTCACCATATTAGGGATTATAAATTTTTTGCGACCACCCTGGTGTTTCAACATTTGCAAATGAAATTTTGGCTTCCATTTAAACATATGGTTTGTTGGTTTTAATTGTGGGCTGCAGTGACAGTTGAGCTGGGGGTTGCTGTAGGCATGTTGGTAAACCATTTTGCAAATTCCTGATATATGCAAGACGGTCAGAATTCTTAATCGAATAAAATGCTTGAGTAATGACTGAGTGACCCTGGTGGCTCGGAATTGGGTGAGTTACCTGGGCAGGTTGCCACCTACAGGGTGTGCCAAAGGAAACAGAGTTGATAACGCAGAGCTCTTTAGGCTCCCTGTATCGCAGGGGCCAAATCAATATTCAGTGGGCCAGCTCTTACCCAGAGGGTGCGAGGGCACCCGCTCTAAGACTCTGGCTTGACAGAGGCACAGGCCGTACTTGCAACAGGACAGAGCCTTGGTGGTGCAGCGGTTAGAGAGCCACATTACAGGCTGACTCTGCCCACTGCCAGCAGTTCGATCCTGACCGGCTCAAGGTGGACTCAGCCTTCCAACCTTCCCAGGTTAGTAAAATGAGGACCCAAATTGTGAGGGGCAAGAGGCTGACTCTGTAAAACTGCTTAGAAAGAGAAGGGGCTGTAGAGCACTGTGAAGTGGTATATTGCTGTTGCTGGTCCTTGACTTACAACCACGACTGAGCTCAAAAATTCTGTTGTTTAAAATGAAACAATTGTTAAGGGAGTTTTGCCCCCATTTACGACCTCTCTCACCACCGTTGTTAAAGGAATCCCTGCGGCTGTTAAGTTAGCCACAAGGTTGTTAAATGAATCCCGCTTCCCTGTCGACTTGTCAGAAGGTCGCAAAAGGGGATCGCGTGACCCCCGGGTCACTGCGACCGTCATAAATATGAGCCCGTGGCCAAGCATGCAAGCTTGGATATCCCGCGACCGCTGCAACGGTCGTAAGTGTGGGAAATGGTCCGCTTTTTTCCCAGCGCCGGTGTAACTTAGAACGGACACACAGCGAATGGTTGTAAGTCGAGGACTCCCTGTGTGTAGGGTTTTTGGGGAACATCTCAGGAAGCAGCCAGCAGCCCCTGAGCTTCTCTGTAGCCTGTTTGGCTTGAAGGTTTTTGGTTTTTTTTATAACTTTTATACTGTCCTTCCATACACAGTTTGAAGCCTCTTCGGTCTTTCTTTTCTTCCCATTTAAAGTCACTCCCGGGAGTTAGAAGGAAACTTGCTTCCCCACTCCCCCTTCTCCAGCAAAAGAGACCGGGAAACATCAAGGAATGGAAAGAGTTTGACCAGTAAGCAGCTCTCCAGTTCTCTTTAAATGGCATTTCTTTTACTTTTCTTTTATTTGCAATTCTGGCTTTTCTCCTGCTCCTGAACGATGGTTTTACATTACTTGGGTTGCCTTTGTGGGCGGCTCAGGACCTCTCCAGAAAGCTTAAAGTTGCCGAGGTTGTGAATCCCTGCTCTAAAGGGTGAAACCTCAGCTTTGTACCATCCATATGCGAGCTGATTTAAAATCATAATAATTGTCTCTGCAGATTACGGAGGGATCCTTGCCCAGATGTAAATCTGGCCCATCCTGGCTACCAACAGTTGGCCTAACAATAGAAGCTGCTAAAGATAAATCTCATGTTTAAAAACTCCAGCTCTTTAATATCCCTGACTTCCTCCCTTGGGCAGGCAAAATAACCCCACTGCATTTTAAACCATCCGTGTCTCTTTGCTTTCCAGGTCCAAATTATATATGGCTGACCTTGAATCTGGGCTACATTACTTGTTCAGGGTCGAACTTGCCACCCACAAAACCCTAGAAGGCGCTGAGCTGAGGACCTTGAAAGATCTCGTTATACTCCTGGCCAAGGTGAACGAACACTCTCCCATCTTTTCAGCGGGTTTTGCGGGACTTGCCTAATAAATGGATGTTCGATGCATTTGTGGGGAAGGAGAAGAGGGCATTCCTGTGTGGAGGCCAAATAGCCCATTTGGAAAGTCCAAATTAGAATCGGGGCTTTCACTGCATTTTTACAGCCCTTTGACAACAGTCTGTGCCAAGGAGATGTGTAGGGTCCAATCACCTACAGGTTTTTTAGTCTTCCAAGCTTTCAGACTCCTGCTAGAGCCCATCCTCGGGGAACTTCTAGCAGAGCGTGTAGCTATTCTTTGTGTGGTATTTATATGGTGCCACAAACTAGGCACCAAATAAATACCTGGGAATTGAAATCCATGCCTCTTAAAAGTTGCCGGGGTTGAGAAACACAGGTCTAGAACATCGATTTTCATCTTCAGACTCCTGAATTGGCAAGACTTGAATATTGAATCTCCTATTTTGGGGTGAGCTTAGCGAATGTCATCCCACTTGAACATGGGTTTCCAAGATGCAGAACCTGCTTCGCCAGAAGTGGCTCTCTCTGTGTCCAGAAAAGTCATTATTAAAAGGGGCCTTCACAGCCAGACCTTTTAAAACTCTTATTAAAAGGGTGTTTAACTGCACTATTTTCAGCCCTGTTTCTCTCTGTATCTCCGCATTGGAAAAAGCCCCTGGCTCATCCTTGCTTGGATGGAAATATAAGATATAAATCAGATAAGTCAATAATGATAAATAGGCAGATTGGTTGTTTGGCAGCATATGGGGATAAAAATATTCCATAGAGGATTTTGTTGTAGTTGAGAAGGGAATGGTACGATAAAGCTGATTTAGCTCAAGGAAAACTCGATTGCAGGAAACAAACATTTTATCTTGTAGACAGAAATTCTCTATCCCAGAAGGCTGGGCAGCTTTTTCCAAGTGGGGCCAGTTTAATCTAATTTAGTGGTTAAGACACCAGGAGATGAAACCAGGAGACGCTGAGCCAAGCCATTTTATAAACAGAATGGCCGAAAGAAGTTTCTCAGGTTTGACTTCAGCTTCAGCTTTTGCTCTACCTGATGGTTCGTGAAACCTGGTTGTGTTGCCTTTTGGTGGTGTCCCTGGTGGCTTCAGGGAGAGGAAAAAAGTGTCAGATGCCACAACTCCTTGATTCCGTGAAGACGTGTCACTAACTGGGCCTTTTCTTCAGCTCTTTCCCGGCCGTCAACCTGTGACGAAGTCGCTGGAGACCTTACAGGTGTGGCTGCTCAGCCTCCCATTGGACCGGATCCCTTACAATGCCATCTTGGATCTGCTCAACAATAAAATGCATGTAAGCTACTACTAGTTTTTTGGCAGGAGACTTAGTAGATTTAGTAAAACAAAAGAAGGGGGGGGGGGACAGAAGGAGGAGGGGGAGGAGAAGGAGGAGAAGGAGAGAAAGAGGGAGGGAAAGAGAAAGAAAGAAGGAAAGAGTGCGGCCTCATTCAGTCTTTTCCCTCCTTTCTAGATCTCCGGCCAGTTTCTGCCCAGCCGGCTCCAGTGGGTCGGGTGTCAGGGCAGCCAGGTGGGACTGCGAGGTTACACCTGTTCCTTCTGGAAGCTCTTCCACACCTTAACAGTCCAAGCAGCAGCCCAGCCCAGAGCCTTGCTCAGTGCAGGTAAGGAAAAGGGGGGATGCCCCTGCAGGTGGAAGAGTGGCTGGCAGGGAGAGTGGAATTCAAATGGCACCCCCTCCTGCTTTGGTATTGGTTGGGCAAACAACTCGGCCTCTGCCAGGGGTGGCATGATAACCGTCTCTTCCAATATCCTTACCAGATTCCTCTGTCTGCAACCATAACAGAGCTTCTAATGTACTGGAAAAACTCTTAAAAACATTCAAGAGATATTTAGAGATATATATCTGCCCTTGGAAGTAGCCCCATGTTGAACAGTACAGCACAGTTGAGCAAAAATAATTTGCTTTATGACATTTTGAACTGTGCCACAAAATGCTTCATGATCATTTTGATCTCCTGTAGAACGTTGTGTAAAATTGGAGAGAAATTTCAATTCCATGGGAGTCACTAAGCCACAAGAATTTTGGATGTATTCTGTATGTTTTAGCCCATTTGAGGTACCTTGGTGCAAAAATTTAGAATGGAACAGAATAGAATATTCTTCATTAGCCAAGTGTGATTGGACACCCAAGGAATTTGTCTCTCAGTGTACAACAGAATGATAAATCATAAAATACAATCCTATGTCATAAGATAAAAACAACAAAGTGATAAATCATAAGATACCAGCAGGAGAAGATAATAGGAAAGATGAGACGTATAATAGCAATAATGCAGCCCTACTCCGTGGGTAAATATCCTGAGGCAGAGTGATGGTTGTTCCATTGTGATGCAGTTTCACCCAATTAAAGGTTGCATGAATCAAAGTCTTACTAGTACATAGATAGATGTAATTTAAAACGCCTAGTTCCTTTATATTTTGCAAACCATACGGATTCTCCTCTTGAGAATATGCATGAATAATATCTTGGAAATCCAGAGGCTGTGCCACATCGGTTAAATTTGAACACTGAAGTATCTTCCGCTTTGCAAAAACTTGTTCTCTGTTCAGTGACCACAACCAACCTCCGCACAAAAAGATAAGCCCATGCTGTGTGTTTGTGCCTTTCAAAGTCCACAGGCTCTCCTGGTGCAAGAAACACCCCTGGCTGTGAGCTACAGCTGGAAGATGGTTTGAATTGGGTCCTTTTTATACCCAGATTTTCTTCTCTGGGGGCAGGTTGAAAGTTTCAGCCCCGTTTCAGCCCCTCAGTGCAACGGCTGGGAGTTTCTTTTCCATCGGTCTGGTTTTGATGGCGGCCATTTCTTGTAAGAGGAGAATTGGGTCAGGCTGAAGGATTATGTCTTTGAGGGTTCCTCTTCTTATTGCTTGCTTTAATTCCCGTCTCCCTGAGAGCCCCTAATCCGCCCAGCCACAGGTGGAGTTTTATGGTTCTTGCCCATTTTAAAGATTAGAAGGATCCAGAATGGAGGCAGTTTTGCGGGGAAAGAGAAAGGAAAAGATTAGGTCAAGAGACACGACATCTGTTTGCAAAGTACGGGGGGACTAATAAACAAAACGCACACAACCACCACTGCTCTTTCCTTATAATCATTGAGGATTCAGAGGAAAAATTCCGCACGGGAAGTTTGGAATAAATTATCTCTGTTTTCCAAAGAGAGTCCCCCCCACATTCCCTTGGCCTTAAGATCAGAGTTCCACTAAGATAAAGTGATATATCTTATGAACAATTAAGCAGATTGGAAGGGAAAATCGAGCAAGAAATCAGCTCCACCCTTGCTCAGAGTTGGTTCCCCCTCTCTCTTCCCAGCTTTTGGCAGAGAAAGGAAGAATATTTAAGTGTTTGTTTATAGCTGCCCAACTCAACAATGCCGGACAGCTAACATTATTAAACTAAGAACAAGTATAGGTAGTTCTCGGCTTAAGACCACAATTGAGCCTAAAATTTATGCTGTTAAGTGAGACCGTTTTTTGCCCCGTTTTTGTCTTCCTGACTGACTGCCTGTCAGAAGGTCATAAATGGGGATCTCAGGACCGCCGTCATAAATACGAACCATTTGCCAAGTGCCTGAACTTTAATCCCGTGGCCATGTCAGGATCAGGCAGAAAGAAACACCCAGGCCAAGAGCAGTTAATCCAACGCCTGATGAAAAAGGAGGAAGTGAGGAAAGAAAGGGTTTTAAGTTCTTTGATTCGGAGTCACCACAGATTGTCAGCCTGCTTGGTTAACTGTGTCCGGCCAGGGAACGACACCCCCCGCACCCTGCGCCCTACCCCACCCCACCCCAGGCTCCTTGTTGATTGCACACCTCGGTTGCTCCTTGCAGGCCTTGAAGACAATCCCCAGGTGGTTCTCCAGATCATGCAGAGATACGTCCAGGATTTCTTTGGCTGCCGATCCTGCGCGGAGCACTTCCGGGAGATGGCCAGAGCCTCTCTGGAGTCCGTCAAGAGCTGGGACGCAGCCGTGCTGTGGCTGTGGGAGAAGCACAATGTGGTGAACGCCCGGCTGGCAGGTAGCTTCCAAGGGACGACTTGGCACTTCGAATGGCTTTTTCCTGTGTTGATAACCAGGGTTATTTTGAGGGGGGGGCAAGGGGGGGGTTAGGAACAGTCTTTGTCTTCCAATCAGTCTTGATTCCTGCAAAGTTTTTTTTTAACCAGTGGTGACAGGGTGGAGGGGGCTGATGGAGTAGAGAATATCCCCCCCCTCCTCCTCCTCCTCCCTTTGCTCCCTCCCTCCCTCTCCCTCCCTCTCAGTTTTACATTAGTTGAAATTTTAAAATCTAAGATGCTTATTCATTGTTTTCATGTCTTATACTATACATTATCCAAGTGTCTGTATTCAACGCCTAGCGTCGCCCTGGGCAAGATAGTTGGCACGCAAGTTTGGTAAATAAATAAATACTCCGCTCCTAAACTAATGCAACTCCCGGTGTTTCCTGTCTCTCCCTCCGACAGGCGATTTGAGCGAAGATCCCCATTTCCCCAAAGTGCAGTGGCCCACCCCGGCCCTTTGCCCCGCGTGCCACAAGGCCACCCAAGGCCCCTCCGCCTGGGACAAGGCGCAGGTGCTCCAGTTCCTGAAACAGCATTACAGCAGCCACAACCTCGTCCACACCTACCTCGAAGAAGCCGACAACGCCGAAGGACCAGAGGCCCAAGGTGGAGGGGAAGCCTTTCCGAAGGAGGCCAACAAGGGCCGAGATCCACAAAAGCCCGTGGTCTCCAAGTCCAAAGGCTTGGGCCACGTGGTAGCCAAGGAGGACTCGGTGGCCGATCCAGGGAAAAGGCCAGCTGGCTCCGTGGTGGAGCAGGAAAAGAAGCAGGCGGTGTCGTTCTTGGGCGTCGGCTTCTCCAACATCGACATGAGCCTCTGCATAGTCCTCTACGTCATGTCCTCTTTATTTTTAATGATCATGTTCTTCTTCTTCCGCGTGAGATCCAAGTGCTGGAAAGTGAGACACAACCGTCCCTACGTATAGCGGACCTATCGGAAATCAAGTTTCAAACGATTCTCTTTGTGCTCGCCCGCAACTCGGGGAGCACGGAATCAGGGATTTTCTTTTGCCCTTTTTACAGCGCAGTGTTTTGAATTTCAGGAGACCATGCCATTGTTCCTCATCCTCCTCATTCACTGACGACCTGCTTCTCTGCTCTTGGACACTTTGAGTTTTGAACGGTGTAGAAAAAAGGTGTTTTTCTGAAGAAACATTAAAACGGTTCTGGCGATCTTTTTTCCCTTGGGTTAGCTAGTGTGCTGTGGTTTATGAAATGGTTCAAGAAGACCAGGGTGCTTGGAGGGTGTTAAACAGGTGCTTACAACAGCAACCAAATTCAGGTGCAAAGATTTAGATGACGGCTATAGAACGTAATCCAACCGGTGTCTTAAACTTCAAAAACTTTTAAAAGAGGTGATTTTAACAAACTCACAGACAGCCCAAGAAAAATTCCGTGGATAAAAATCCTAAACTGGGAAACCAACTCAAGAAGCATGGGAAAACTCTGAAAAAATGTTATCATAAAAGTCCAGTCCAACACAATACCACTGAAAAAGAAAAACAAGAAATCCCAGAAGAAGCCAGCATGGTTGCACAAGGATCTTTATGATAGACTGGAAGACAAAAAACATTAAGTACAAAAAATGGAAAGAAGGATGCATTTGCCAATAAAGTGTTCTGAATCCTGCGTCTTTCCTGTGGGTTTTTCCTTGTCAATTCGGAAACGCTTTGCCTTCAGGGGTTGATCCCGAGGTGGTGGGGAGGCGCAGGAGAAAACAAAAAAGAAAGCATCTACTTACTTGCTCTAGTAACCAGAACCAATTCGGCTTCCTTGGCACTCTTATCAAGGGAGGGGAAGGAAATAAAAATACCATATAAATTAAATTTAAATTGCCATATAAATTTATATAATAAACACAGGTAGTCCTTGACGTATGACACTTCATTTAGTGACTGTTCAAAGTTACAACTGCATTGAAAAATGTGACAGGAGTTTTTCACACTTACGACCTTTCTAGCATCCCCGTGATCATGTGATCAAAATTGGCATAAATGGCATCATAAATGGCAACGGCAACCTGACAAGCAAAGTCAATTGGGGGGGGGGGGAGCCAGATTCATTTAACAACTGGGTTATTATCCATTACAGTGATTCACTTAATAACTCTGGCAAGAAAGGTTGTAAAATAGGGCAAACTCACTTAACAAATGTCTCACTTGACAACAGAAATTTTGGTCTCAATTGTGGTCGTAAGTCAAGGACTCTAGATAGCAACTCTTGTCAAATGCAATCACCATATATGGTATGTCTGTTCCTTCAGAAGTTGTGGGTGCTCCATCACTAGAGGCTTCCAAAAAGAGACTGGGCAGCCACATGTCCAGAATGGTGTAGAGTCTCTTGCTTGAACAAGGGGTTGGACTAGAAGACCTCTGAGGTCCCTTCTTTATTCTCTTTGTATCTGCGTTCGCCTAACAGTCAATCTGTGAAATCTGGGCAAAGTTAGAGAACTTTCTTTTTGGCTCCAGGAGTGGTACCAACCCAATCTCTTGGCCTGCCTCCAGGACTGAATAGTAGGGCGTCTCTTCAGCACCTCGGACAGCTCCCCCTCATACGCATTGCTCCCCTTAGTCTTTGTTTTGCTTACAGAGCCGGGCGGGGCAACAGGAGGAGGGGGAGGAGCGACGGGGGGGGGGTCCTGCGTGGTTCAAGCCGGGCAGTTGGTGTGTGTGTGGGGAGGGGGGAAATCCCTCGCCGCCGCGTCCCCCACGGCCACTCCCCCTCCAACCGGTGGCCAGCCACCCAACCTGCTCTCTTGCATTCCGGTTGGAGGCTCCCGGAGTTGCCAGCCACCGTCCCTCGGGCCAAGGCTAGGTGGGGAGGGGGGTGTCTCTGTTCCGGCGTCCGGCCGAGCTCCCTCTTCCTCCGACCCCGGGCGGAGGTCCCTTCCCCGGGGCAGCTCAGCGTCATGCTGCTTGAGCGCGCCCGCGGGGAGAAAGCGGCCCCCGCCGAGCCCTGCGCCTTCGGCAGGAACCCAGGTAAGTCAGCCCCGACGGGCGCCGCCGCCCGCTGCCCTCCCCCGAGAAACGCTGGGGGCTGCGGGGAGGGGAGAGGCTTCTGTGGGGACTCCCGAAGGGGACCTGTCCCCGGCTGGCCCGTGGGGGAGACTTTCCTGCTTCAAGGGAAAGTCACCTGCTCTGCGCTCCTGCCGCCTCCAGCCAAACGAGAAGAAAATCCCGAAAGGCGCGGAGGGGGTGGTTTCTTTCCTAAATTAGGAAGGACTCTCAATCTTTCGCTGAGCGCTCTTGGATCGGACGGTTGTTCTCGTTTGCTCACCCCTTCTTCATTTGCGCTGAAGGTTAACGAAGGGCCATTCTTGTCTTCTGGACTTTTTCTTCTTCAACCCCCGCTGTAAACTTTTGGAGGCAGACTGTGAGGTTTTCCTCTCGTTGTACATCCTGGTCGCTTTTATTATTTTATTTCCTTCCTTCCTTCCTTCCTTTTGACACAAGACTTTCCTGAAGGAAGGGATCCATTCAAAGAATTCGGGTTCAACTTATAGACACCCTATGCTTAATAGGACACCTTCCTTCCTCCTCAATTTCCACTTCAGCCAGTAGGAAAGCCCAACCTGGGAGGCGAGGGGGCCACATTATTTTGGGGATAGAGGGGAGGAAAGAGAGAAGAAAAAACGGCCAGGCCTCCGTTGGGGAGAGGAGGGGCTGCCCCCACCCCAGCTCACCCAAAGTCGTTAGGACGCGCCTGGCTTGGCGGGGCTGAACAGCTGCCAGGCGCGTCTCTTTCTAGCCCAGGGACCTCCCGGAGTGGCGGCTCTTCCGACCACGGAAAGCGCCCTCCCACCGCGCTTCCACTTTCACTCTGCTGGAGACCCTGCAGGGCAGCAGGGCAGCTCGGGTCCAGGCCCCCAAGACCTCCTGAAGGTCAGCTCGGGACCCAGAAGTCCCCTACCCGTTTAGGCTGGAGAGGCTGGAACGAGGGAAAGGGTGAACCCCAGACCCGCCTCCAGGGCATCTGCTGCCCGGCGTGCAGCTGGGGAAGCCACAAGTGAGCAGCGGCTCTCCTGCTTGGCGTGGTCGACTTCTGGAGGGTCGCTTGCCCCCTCCCCCGGCTCCTTCTCTGGTCACTCCCTTGAACCGGGAATAAATTGGCTTCTCCATAGAACTCCGACTTGCTGGGGAATTTGGAGAAGCGGTTCCGAAGGGCTGAAAAATCTGCTGCTCCTTTTTCGCTGGAAAATATGAGCTTCTGGGTCTCCCGCCGCCCCTGCAGCACCCTCCGGCAAAGGAAGGATGTGGGGCGGCTGGGGGTCAGCCTCTCTTCGGCAGCCTGGCATCGCGGGTGTCCCTGACCTTTTGGGCTCGCCATGGCGACCCGGCGGTTTCCAGGAGCTACTGGCGTCCAAGTAACCCGAGCGCAGCGATTCGCTTACCGGGGAAGGTTTACCACCTGGGACGCTTCTGGCGGAGCTCCGTGAAAATCGAACGTGGGAGTGGGTGGCAGCCACAAGGGAAGGCTTTTCGTTTTCTGAAAACTTGTCCAGGACCTTGGGAGAGGAACCAAAGAAAAAGAAAGGGGGAATGGTTGATTTTAAAACTGTAAGCTGTAAAATGAATCTGGTTAGCCCTTGGAAGGAAAATGTCCCAGGGAATGCTAAACCGCCCTGCAAGACTTTTGAATTTACAATCCCTGTTATGGGAAGCCCCCTCTCGCTAGAAGGGGGATTGGATAAATGTGGCATTTTGACCGCACAATGTTTAACAAGAAAGCGTTTCGAAGTTTTGGATTCTCTTGGGAAAGGATTTCTGCCACTTGATACCAGAATCGACTCCCGGAAGGGATTTTGACTTGGCTTCCAAATAACCAGTTTGTAGGTTAGAAAGTCTTGGTAGCTGTGGTCCCTTTGGCATTAGTGGAAAAGGGGAGGGAGGGAGGGAGGGAGAAGAGAGATGGGAAGGTGGGGGGGGGGAGGAGGAAAGGAAAGGAAAAAGGGAGGGAGGTAAGGAAAAGGTGGGAGGGAGGGGAAGAGAGGAAAAAGGGGAGGACGGAGGAAAGGAAGAAGGAAAGGAGAGAAGGAAGGCATGGAGGAAGGGAATGAAGGGAGAAAGGAAGGAAAGGGAAAGGGGAAAACGGGAGGAAGAGAAAGGATTAGTAGTAAACGAGGCTTATTGCACTTTGGAGATTATCAAATTAGTTCAGAGAGAAGCTTAGCGGGACCGGAACTTCCTTTCATTTGATTAAGAAAAAGGGAGATAAATCGCCCCTGCAGGTTCGCAGCCGGGCAAGAGCCAATGTTGGAGAAAGCGAAGAATATTACATTTTAATTTAGAAAGAACGACTTTCCCGCCTTTTGTGGAATATTTACCGATGATTCTTTAAGAATCCGATCCGGTCCTTGTTCGTCAAATGGAGCCCCCTCCCCAAATCAGATTCCGCGTGGCTGGAGGGGGGGCTGCTGATTTCTCTCCCCTCCCCCATTTCTCCTAAAAAAAAAATCGGAATTCTTGTAAAAGAAATACAAGGAAAAGGTCCCCAGCAGGCACAGATCATTCATATTATGTCGGTCAAGACATTCAGGAACATTTTAGCTGATTAAGTCCCTTTCCCTTTCCGTATTAGTAAATTAAATCAGAATAAATTTGCATATCTCCAGAACCTCAACAGAAAACGCCTTCTTGGGACAAATTTAACCAAGGCAAAAGCTCTCCTTCGGGGTTTCTACCCCTTCTTTGAATCCCCAAAAGCAGAAATTTGGTTTTATTTCCTTCTTCGCAGGTGGCTCTAAATTATTTCAGCAAAGCTTCACCGATGAATAAAGGGAGGGGTCTTGGATCGAAGTCAAACTATGCTGCCCTCAAGGTTTCCGTGGACTCATTTTCCCAGCCGCCGCCGCCTCTTGTCACTGTCTGAGTCCAGGAATCTGGAATTGGATCCCTGCCACGAACAGAGGGGTGGGCTGGATGGCCTCGCTGGCTCCTTCCAGGCTAGGATTCTCTCCGTCTCTCTTACGCCCCATTATCCTCTTGCCCATCCTGTGAGGAAGATTACAAGCCAAGGGGCTATTTATTCCCCCCCCCATTTACCCCCCACCTCCGGTTGCTCTTACATTCGATCGGCCTGGGCTGCTGCCTGAGGAAGGGGCGAGCCTCAGCAGACCCTCGGCGGATTAGGGTTTTAGGTCCGGATTAACCCACGGAGCGCTGTTGTTTTGGGTGGCTACAAAACGACTCGTTCCTCTCCTTGGCCCAAGTGGCAAGGAGTCCCCCTGGAAAGCCTCCATCCCTGCTGCTCCCCCCTGTCTAATGTCCTCCCTTCCGCGTGGGGAGGGGGGCAGAGGGGAAACGAGTGACTCCACCCCACCTCCCCGCTTGGGTTGGACTCGACCGGCTCCCCCGCCCCGCCGCTGGCGATCGGCCGCTGTCCGTGGTGCTGACGGAGCGCCGCTGGCCAGGAACCGGGGAAGGAAGAAGACGCTCGGTCCGTCTTTAAAGGGGAGGTTTCTGCGGAGGTTTTCGCCCCCCGCCCCCCGCGTCGCCCCCTCCCCCCCCACGAACTTCCGTGCCCGGCTGGTCGAGTTTCCCAATAGCGGGAGGCGAGCAAGATGGACGCGGGGAAGGAGGTGCGGCGGCGGCGAGGGGGCGCTGGCCGGGAGCCCCCCAGTAGCACCGAGACACTGTTGGCGCTGTTGGCGCGGAACCAAGAAGGCCGGACAGGTAAGTGGGGGGGGGAGGGTTAAGGCCCAGTGATTCTCAGTTATCCAGCCCAGTTATTTTGGCCCTGAACCCCGCGTCTGCCCCTCCCCTCCGCAGGGCCCCGCACCCTCCCCGAATTCTCAGCAAAAATCCAGTTGGCGGGGGTCTTCGAATCCAGCCTCCAGTTCAGGACAGGACATCCCAAATTGGGCAAGGGGTTTGCAGTCCGGAGCTGGGGGAGGGAAATACAAGAAGAGGGTTGAAATTGGGGCAGGGTAGACCACCCCTCCCCAAATCCTCTTGACCTGCCGGCGGGAGGAGCAGCATAGGAGTCCTGAAGGACATCTCTCCCCCCCCCCCACCTCGCCGCCGCCCTGGCGCCTTCCTTTATTTTGGGGTGGGGGGGCGATGATTCCGAAGGATGGATCAGATAATGGCAGATCAGCTCCGCGGTCGGGGATGCAGCCACGTCACGCGAGGGGAGCAAGTGGGTGCTGAAGGAGCTTCGCGGGTGGGCAGGTGGAGGGGTCTCTTCAGGAGCCAGGGAGCAGCCAAGTAACTTTTTACTGGGTGGGTGGGGAGCCGTGATCCTACCCCCCGCCCGCCCCCGCCCCCAAATATTGGGCAGCCGTTTTCTCTTAGGGAGAACTGGTCGCTGCTGCTGAGATCCAGAAAATCCTGAAAAGGAAGGAAGGAACCGGGGTACCTGCGTCGCATCCTGATTCCCTGGGTTGAAGAGGGTCGGAGGGGTGCCTTGTCTTCCCTCTGCCCCGTCCCCCTTTCCCTCACGCGCAGCCCCAGCCGGGACCCTTTTGCGCCCAGCTAGAGGCCTTTTCCAAGCTCCATGTTCCTCCTCCGTTTTGGTTTCTCTCTCTTTCTTCCTTCCTTTTCCTTCCATCTTGTCTCCCCTTGTCTTTCCTTGGTCTCAATTTGATTTCTTTTTCTTACCTCTTGCTTCCACGTTTGGTAATCAGTTAATCAATCAATCAATCAATCATGCTTGTGTTTCCTCTTCTCCTTTTTTCTTTTCATCCTTCCTCACCCGTCTTTCTTTTTTTCTAGATAGAAGATGGATGGGGGGGGGAGCTGGAAATAATAATCTTGTCCCTATTTTGTTTTTCTTCTTAGCCTGGAAATAATAATGGAACTTTCTTGCACTGTAATTGACATTATTAGGAATTCCGGATATGGAGAATTCTTAAGTAGGTTACAACACATTTAAAAAAAAATTAATTGCAGAGCTGCCCATTTCCTAAAACCTGCACAAAATGAAAACTGCCAGGGAAATATCCTCTCCTCAATTTTGCTGCTCTCTCAAAACAAGTCATAGTAATTCAAACGATTTAATTTTTTTTAAAGTGAAGGTGGATGACTTAATTGCCCTGAATGTAATTTTTCAAAAGTCGAATGAAAGTCCCACCACACACACACACACACTGAAATAACGAAAAATGGGGGAATAATTAACTCTAGGGAGAGAGAATCACTTTGCCCGGCGCCACGTAAAAAGCGCGCTACTCCATCAGTTCTTCCTTCCTCCGGGGAAGGTTTATATCTTTATTTATTAAATTTATGTTAAATGTCTCCCGTTTCCCAGAGAAGGGGACTCCGTCTCCCACTCGGAGGAACTTGAGATGGGCTCTTGCTGCGCGGAGGGCTGAGAATCTCACTAGCCGGGCCCAACTCCCCAGGGCTTCGCGGGGCCTCTGGAAACAGTCTGGCTGCGCCCCAAGGCATGCGGCCGGAAGAGGAGCTGGGGAGCAAGATCAGACCGTGGCGGAAGAGCCACGGGCGCAGTAAGACCAGAAGCTTTGGATCGCTCAGGGCGCAACGTCTTGGTCGGGATCCTCTGATCTGCACTCAGGCGGCAGGTCGGTCTTCCACTGAGGAGCGCTGCGCTCCTTCTCTTCTTCAGCCCCCCCGCCCCCCAGCGTCCGGCCAGGTCGGATGACCGCTTGTCTCTGACAGACCCCAGGAGGAAAGTGGGGCGAGGCAGCCTTGGGGGCACAGCCCCGACCGCTCGGTTCAACCGATTAACCGTCCTGCTCTCTTCGCCTTCGACCGACTCATCAACGAAGGCTTCAGGTTGATTAATTTGCCTCTGGGCAGGCTTCACGTTGATTAATCTATCGGGGTTCAAAGTTGCGCTCTGTGATTAGGCTCCCTTTTTCCAGAATTTCTTTTAAAAGAAGGTTTTTATCTAATGTACAAATTTACCGTTCACTAAAATAAAAACTATGCATTCCTTGCCGGTATTGCATTATTGTTTATTATTATTTATAATTTAACCTTCAGTTCGATTCAGCCTGGGACTCGTAAAAACTTAGAAAAAAAGAGTTTGAGTCCGAACCCAGAGCTGTTAAAGTAACGTCTGAGTATATGGGCAGTTCTGAGTAAGGTTTTTTTCCCCAAAGTCAGAATATTTTGGTCTAATAAATTCAAAATGTCCATGAATCTAGGCAACCCTTCGGGTATTGCTCCAAAGGCTCCTATTACTATTGATAACAGTTACAATTAGTTGTAATAATAAATATAAATGGTTTAATAGATAATTATAAATAACAGCTATAGTTATTATTATTTCTACTTGTAAATTCAAACTAATTCAAATTCAAATTTATTGGTCACATACACAGTCATACATGGTGCGATATCCAGTGAAATGCTTACGCAACCACCCGCGACTTAATCTAATATCTAATGTCAGATATTCCTTGACATAATATCACTATTAAAAAGGAGATTTACCAGACTGATTTTCTTGCCGTGATATTTACCAGGCAAGAAATCACGATAACAATACCAGGTATTGCTGGTCTCCCCTCTCTCCAAAGATTCTCAATCAGCAATTGAATAATTTGGTGGGGGGACATTCGTAATTTAATTAACAAAAAATAGCATAGATGTGGGGGTTGCTTGCTTCGAGAAGCTTCATGGTGATAATGATGCAATAATCCCAATTACAACCAAAGAACAGGCGTTTGGCTCCGACCGAAAATCCAAATTTATTTATCCTGGAAGGTGGAGGGCGAGGGCAGCAGCAATTAACTGTGCTTGTTTTTCGTTTTGGCGTCATCCGTAGGTGAGACTTTTAATTTTCTTGGCTCTCCTTTTCTTTTTCTGCAACGGTTATTTGATGAGAATAAAAATTATGGGACCCGCCCAAAGTTAGGCGCTTGCAAGACCCACGCTGATTTGGAGGGGAGAAAGTTATGCGCAGGCGCCTTGAAGAAGCGCAGAGTTTGAACCCGCCGGGCGGGGACCCTCCCCCCGTTCCCCCCCCCCCTTTGGCACGGAAAGCAGGAATAAAAGTAGAAAAGTCTGGGACAGGTATCTCTTCAGAACTTCTTGCCTCATTCTCACCTGAGCTGTGCTACAGATTTATTTCGTATTATTTCGATGTTAGCAATGTCAGTCTCATGGGCCCTTGGATATCATCTTAAAATGGAACTTTGCAATGTTTGGTTGGCAAAAGGGAGAAAGGCGGTCAAAGACCTGGAACAATTCGGATTACAGCGTCATCTATAACGAAAAAACAGAAATCCACCCTCTCTTTTCTATCTATCCCTTCATCCATCTCTCTATTGGTTGAGCTATTTTTCAATTGATCTATCTATATCTATTTTATCTCATCTGTCTACCCATCTACCTATCCACCATCTATTTATCGATCAATCTATCTATATTTTATATCTATTCATTTTATATTTATCCGTCCATCTATCCATTGCCTATTTGTCCAGCTATTTCTCTCTCTCTCTCTCCCTTCCTCCATCTCCCATCTATTTCTATTTCCCAGCCTCCCACAGGTTTATCTAACCCGTTTGCATTTTTATTTTATAAGAAGGCAAAAGATTGGCTCTAAAAAAGAGAAACAACCAAAGAGGAAAAATAGCAAAGACAATGCAATTCTCCATAACCGATTTGTTCTCACCCGTTTCAAAAAATCTTTTCCTGGGATAGGCATTAAGCTAAGCAAGAGAGGTTTCCCAAGATCGAGTCAAAAAAAAAGGCAAGATGTTTTAGCCATGGCCAATAATCGACAAGTTACCACTAATCTTCTGATGACCTAGTTTGACTCTTTTGGGTAAACCATGGCTTGTGACTCTTAACTCTGTGTGAATCAGGCTACTTAGGCAAGCCATGTTTTTTTTTATTAAGTCGATTAAATCCTAACTTTTTGTTGATCTTTATAACAGGTTAATTCCATTCAGTGAGATTAAAAGTAAGATTCACTTACTTTTCTCACAAAATAAACCTCTTCAATGTTTATTTGCTGTCTCTATTTTAAAACCATTTGGATCATATAGGAACTTGGATGAATAAATAGGGAGAGAAAATGTTTCTTGGTCCTCATCCAGATTCATCCGTTTCCAGATTCTTTCCTCAAATTAAACCCATTTCCAGATTATTATTATTTTTGCAAACGCCCGGGCAAAAGCACCACTGAGTAAATATGAAAGGGGCCGTTGTCACAAAAACGTCGGGCCATCTTCCTTCCTTCCTTCCCTGCCTCTCTTTTTCCAACCTTCTGATTTTTTCAGTTTTGCCTTCTTTTTTCCGCCTCTCTTCCAGCCCCGGATTCGGGCAAGGGAGGAGGCGGCTGTGCTTCCCACCCGCGGAAGCGAAGTGGGTGAGACGTGGCTGGAGGGTTTTTAAATTTATTTTTAAATTTCTGGAGACGTGGGGTGTCGGGGGAGACCAGAGGCTTCCAAGAACAGTCTGGCGAGCGCCCGGGCGCGTCGCTGTCCAAAGTTCTGGAAGCAAATTTGGAAGACAATTTTTTTTTTCACACTCAAGTGAAAGAGAAGCGCAAAATCCCCTCCGCAGCTCTTAAATTGAGGAGGCTTGTGGGGGGGCTGGGGACTGGACCACTCAGTAGATTTAATTTCCTGGTGAATGGTTAAGCATCTATTTATTTATAAAATAAATCCTGCTTCCCCCTTCCCCATCTTTAAATGGCTTTGTGTTATTTACGTTTTTAGTTTATGCAATTTTTATCCTTTATGATTGTAAGCCTATGGCAAGACGGGCGGCCAATAAATAAACTAATTAATTAAGCTATTATATTTTTAAAAAATAAAGAAAAGGCAACGCCGGAAACTGGGGATGGGAGGAAAGAACCCAAACCTCCTTCGATTATGCCACGAACTGAATCTCTCCCCGTTTCCTTCCCTTCTTTCGTCTCGCCAAGTTTTCCGTTTCTGCCTGTTCCTCCCTCGCTCCCTTTGGAGCAGCGCCAGGAACCCACCTCTGCATAAATGACGTAAATAATATGTAAATAAATGGTATATAACTCTTCATTTGAAGACAGATCTAATGGTGGGGAGGGGGCTTCTCGCATAGAGGGTTTTGTCCTGGATAAATATTATATTTTCAGACAACAACAACAACAACAAAAATCGCACCCGGTTTTTAATAACAAAATAGACATTGGCCGAGCAATAAGTCAGTAAGAGTTTGCAAGAGTTTGTCCCAAGGAAGGAAGGAAGGAAGGAAGGAAGGAGCTGACGGATGAGCTTGCTCTCTCTCAATCGTTTCCCCCCCAGACATCCCTCTCTGTGCCGGCTGCAACCAGCACATCGTGGACCGTTTCATCCTGAAGGTGCTGGACCGCCACTGGCACAGCAAATGCCTCCGATGCCACGACTGCCAGGTGCAGCTGGCCGAGAAGTGCTTCAGCCGCGGGGAGAGCGTCTACTGCAAGGAGGACTTCTTTAAGTGAGTGGACAAAGGCCGGTCCGGTTCCCCCGCTGCCCCTCCGCCCCTTCCCCTCCCCTGGGCTCCTTGCATTTCAGGAGGGCCAAAGAAAAAGAGGCGATAAATACTTTCTGCCTTACAAGCTTCTGTGAACATCACAGGTAGAGCAGGTGAGCCTCCAGGATGTCAAGATGGCCACCAGGATGACATGATGGTCGTAGTTCCTCCACTTTTAACGTTCTGAATTTTCGCACCGTCCATTTTCCATCAAGCCAAACTTAACTTCTCCGGGCTTTAATCCACAGGAGGTTTGGGACGAAATGCGCCGCCTGCCAGCAAGGCATCCCGCCCACCCAGGTGGTGCGAAGGGCCCAGGACTTTGTCTACCACCTCCACTGCTTCTCCTGCATCGTCTGCAAAAGGCAGCTGGCCACCGGAGACGAATTCTACCTCATGGAGGACAGCCGGCTGGTCTGCAAGGCTGACTACGAGACGGCCAAGCAGAGGGGTGAGCCCGCCTCTTTCTCTCCCTCGCTTCTCCCGCTTGGCCTCCAAATGGGTGGGGGTCCCACACCTCTCAAAATTTAGGAAGCCACCGCAGATGGATTCCCAGGCACGTAAAGGTCGCTAAGCCCCATTCTGCCATCACCATGATGGGCAGAATTATTTGCTTGTATCCTGCTTTTGTTACCTAGGAGGTGAATTTACCTTCTTCCTCCTATTTGCAACAACAACAACCCTGTGAGGTGGGTTGTGTTAAGAGAGAGAGACTGGTCCAAAGTCACCTAAGTCATGTCTAAGGCGGGACTAGAACTCATCGTCTCCTGGTGATTGGCCCAAAGTCACCGTTTTATGACTAAGGCTGGACTTGAACTCAGGATCTCCTGCTTCCTAGCCTGGTGCTTCAACCACTAGGCAAACTGGCTCTAATATTGCACGTGGGGTCCTCTTTTTATAGGTAGTCCCTGACTTACAACCATTGTTGTAACGAAGGTTCAGCCGCTTTGAAAAAAAGTGACTGTGTGATTTGCTTAATGACCACGATGATTCGCTTAATAACTGTGTTAAAAGTGGTCCTCAGTTTGGCTCCAATCACATGATGACACAGTGACAATCGTGTTCATAAGTCAGGGAGTATCAGTGTATAATTTTTGTTCTTTACCATTTCTCATACGTTTGCCGGATCAGCAACTATTCCAGAAGGGAGGTTTTCTTTGGTTGGGAATCTCCTTTGGGATTTTTACACTTTCACTCTCGGGAACGCTTTCAGAGGCCGAGTCCACGGCGAAGCGCCCTCGCACAACCATCACCGCCAAACAGCTGGAAACCTTGAAAAATGCCTACAACAACTCTCCCAAACCAGCCCGGCACGTCAGGGAGCAGCTCTCTTCCGAAACAGGCCTGGATATGAGGGTCGTCCAGGTGGGTGATTGCTTTGGAGGGGAGTGGAACAATATCCGAGGGGCAGAGGCTGGAATCCAGAGGGGCGTTGGAAGCAAGGTTCGTGTTGTGGCCTGCCAGTGAGTCTTGCCCCGTTTTGCGACAGTTGTTAAGTGAATCACCTCAATTGTCAATTTAGTAACATGGCTGTTAAGTGACTCCGGCTTCCCCCGTTGTCTTGGCTTGTTGGAAGGTCGCAAAAGGGAATCACGTGACCCTGGGACTGTCGTAAATATGAGACAATGGCTCATTTTGATCATGTGACCACAGGGATATTGCAACGGTCGTAAATGTGAAAAACGGTCCTAAGTCACTTTTTTCAGTGCCGTTGTAACTTCAAACAGTCCCTAAATGAGTTATAGTAAGTGGAGTATTGCCTGTATTGCAAATCCTAGCATTGAAACACTGTGGGATGCAAACAATTTTGCCTCCTGGCTCTTGGCCAGATCTCGCTTTTAACTTCTCCTGATGGTCCTACATTTTTCACAGCAGAAAGAACATTTTTGTCACTCGGTGAATTTATCTGCGAAATAGGCCCTGGGTGCCCAGACCATGTACTTCCTCCGCTCCTTCCCCGTTTCCAAATTCTGCTTTGCGTTCAGAAATACATGTTTCACCACGGAAACAAATTTATGTTTGCATATATCTTGCGTCATGCAACTGTTTCACCCGGAGAAAAAAGGAGGAAGGAGGAAAGAAGATGAGGCTTTCCTTAGAGAACATCTGTGCTCCTCCAGGGGGGTTGAAGACACACCTTGCTTGGTTTCCCTACCTGAGTTGTTGAAGCCGAGGGAGGTGTGCGCTCCACACATGTGAAAGACGGGTACCCCACCTCGGCTTATAACATTTCGAAGTCACGTGATCCCCTTTTGTGGCCTTTGGACAAGCAAAATGCTCCAAAGTGAAGGTTCCTAAATAGAGACTGGACATGGTACTATAGGGTCTCTCACTGGAGCAGAGGGTTGGACTAGAAGACCTCCAAGCTCCCTTCCAACTCTGTTATTCTGTTAAAGCCAATGGGGAAGCCAGATTCCCTCAGCAACCCCCGTTACTGTGTTAACGACTGCGCTGAATTACTTAATCCCATCAAACGGGGCAAAACTCACTCAACAACTGTCTCTCTCCGCAACAAGAAATTTTGGGCTCCGTGGAGGTCGTAGGTCGAGGGCTACCTGTGTGCAAGTAAGTAAGAGGGGTGAATCATACCCCTGCTTTCCACCTTCCGCCAGGTCTGGTTCCAGAACAGAAGGGCCAAAGAGAAACGGCTGAAGAAAGACGCCGGGAGGCAAAGGTGGGGCCAATACTTCAGAAACATGAAACGGTCCAGGGGGAACTCCAAGTCGGACAAGGACAGCATCCAGGAAGGAGGGCCGGACAGCGACGCTGAGGTTTCTTTCACAGGTACCAGAAATAATGCATGCATGTCCATGCTCCAGGAGGCACTTCCTGGCCACCACAATGGGAAGGAAGGTCAAGAAAAGCCAAAAGACGGCTAGCACACAATCCACTTTTTCATGCCAAAGCACATTAAAAAGGGGAGAGCTCCGATCGCACAGTTGTGGACACTGTTTTGGTCTGTTTTTCCTCTCCTGCCTTGCACGGATTGTAGGAACATTACTCTGGGTTAGAGCGATGGTCAGAATTAGAATCAGGCTCAGAAGGACGTTGAGAATTTTCTGGAGAAAGCAAACTATGGACAAGCTCTTTTGAAGGCAATTAAATTCAGGCAGGCCTTGGCTTACGACCAGATAATTTTGCTCACTAAGCAATGTGGTCATTAAATGAGCTGTCACATTCCTGTGACCTTTTTTGCCACGGTCTTTAAGGGAATCTAGCTTTCCCCATTGACATAATTGTCGGACACCCGCCGAGAAGATCACAATTTCAAGTCACTTTTTTCAATGCTGTCATAACTTCATAGAGGTGGCAGATGAATGGTCATAAGTCAAGGACTACCTTCATTCACACAGCAGAGTTGAATATGTACCACATCTTGAATTTTCCTCTTTTTGGATCTCAGACAGTTCCCTGACTCATGAACTGGCCACCTCTGCTGGGTGAGATGCCTTCAAGATACAGAGATTACATTGTAAAATGGGACACAGTCACGTGATGGCTCAGTTAATGACAACATCACTTAGCAATGGAAGTCCCAGTCCCAACTGTAGTCGTAAGTCGAGGAGGATCTGTACCAGGAAGTGGAGAGCATGAAGTTCAGAGTAGATGGTTCTTCAAGGAAGTCCCCAAGATGCTTTTTCAAAGCAACAAAGACCAGCTGCCTTTTGAAAAAGCACCTTTGGGACAACCATGACCTGGATGAGTGAGAACCTCCATAGATGTTCTTCAAGAGAGAAGTTGGAGGTCCTTTCCAAAACAGAGTAGACCTGAGGGATACGTGGGCTTCCTTCTCTCTCTCCCTCCCACTTTCCCGTTTCCTTTTTCCAGATGAACCTTCCATATCCGACATCAACCATCCCAACGGGATTTACAGCACTCTTGGGGAAAACTCCCCCGTTCTGGCGAAACAACCTGGGAGCAGTGGGACCTTCTCCTTGGAACATGGAAGCCTCCCGACTCAGGACCAATTCCATGACCTCCGGTCAAGCAGCCCTTACGGGATGCCCCCCTCACCAGGGTCCTTACAAGCTATGTCTGGCCACCCATCCTTAATGTCCAGCTTGGTTTACCCAGACCACGGCTTGGGCATTGTAGGCCAAGGCGGACAACCGGTGCCTCAACCCATGAGGGTCTTGAGTGGGAACGGACCCAATTCAGATCTCTCTTCAGGAAGCAGCGGGGGCTATCCAGATTTCCCAGCCAGTCCGGCTTCCTGGCTAGATGAAGTTGACCATGCACAGTTTTGATACTGGACTGGAGAACGCCTTGAGAAACTGGACATCCCACTGGAATGACCCAGGTGAGCGAATAAGAAGAAATGTCAGCCAGCAGAGACAAGTGGGAAAAAACGGAAGGAGGACATGGAAGGTCCTGTCCCAGGATGGACCTTGGGAGGAGATGATGGGACCACCCTGCCACAGCTCCAGCTTGATGGACACCCCCCAGGGCAGGTTCTTCCCCAGACACAGCTGGACCTGAACAGCCTTGGCTTTCCAAGTTTGGTGGAGCATATGTGAGTATCAGGAAGGAGGTGCCAGAGGGACTATTTGGGGTCCCTTAGTCTGTTCTCTGTGCATTTGTCATGGCAGGCTCTGACCCCCCCACCCCCACCCCCAAGAGAAGATATTTTTTTATAAAATCCGAGGAAACCGGTCAGCTGAGGAGGAAAGAAGAGAAACCAAAGTAGCCTTAATTTTCTTTCAACATACGTGAGTAGAGCAAGAAAAGGTGTTTCTGGGGCGGCTTCTTCTCCTTCCCTAAACAAGAGATGATTCTTGGTTTCCTTCCTCACCCTCCTCCCTCCCTCCTTCCCCCTTTCCTTCCTCTTTCCTTTCCTCCCTTGCTCTTCCTCTTCTCTGTCCTCTCTCTTTCCTTCCTCCTCTCTTTTTGCCTTTTCTCTCTCCTTCCTTCCTTCTCTTTCCCTTCCCTCTTCCCTTCCATTCATCGTCTTCTCCCTTCGCCTTCTCCTCTTCCTCCTTCACATTTTTCTAGCACTGATGAGGTTACCTAGTTTGCGTAATGAAACATCTGCAAGAACACAACCAACCTCAGGAAACATCAAGGATCCCACAGTTTTCCTTCCTTCCTTCCGTCCTTCCTTCC
>JAEANM010000988.1:0-14994 GCA_017656035.1 Myanophis thanlyinensis
CTTCTTCTTCTTCTTCTTCTTCTTCCTTCTACCAAGGCAATACTCACACTACTGAGCTTCTTCATATCTACAATAGCAGTCTAGGAATTCTCAAGGCTGCAGCATATTGCTTCTTCTTTTTCATTTTATCCTATTTAGGTCCTAGGCTGAAAATTCATTAAATGCATATATTCTTTTCAGTACTGTCCCCTTTCTCTTCTGTATATAATATAGCTGAAATGCTATCTCCAATCTCACATGGGAAGCTTTCAATGTTTTCAATAATATCTTATAGGGAGGTGGGTTTCTCCCCTTAAACAGTCTGCATTGTGAAATTTAGGCTTTCACAGGGGGGGGGTCATGTGCAAGTACAAAATGTAAGTAATGTAATACAAAAACAAATTTCTGAAATGCACTATTCGTGACAAAAAGGTGAAATAAGCTAAGGGTGCGTATTTGGTTTTCTGCTAGCATAATACAATGTTTCCCCCCCCCCCCCAAATGTTATTTTTGTGATATATCTGAACAATAAGCACAGGTTGAAAAAATAGGGGCTTTTGCATTCCAGACCAGCTTCATTATCCAATGTAATTCCATGGGAGCTAGCTGTATGACCTTCAATACATATTATCTCCATCAAACATACACTCCTCAAAGAAAAATGTATCTGGCGAGAGAGGGAAATAAAGTTTGAAAGAGGAAAATAGTATAGTAAATAAGGGGAATATAAATGAAATCATGAAAGGGGCATGAAACTGTCTCTTGTAGGTAATGTGCAGGGAATGTATATTAAGAAATAAGATAGAGTTACATGAGAAATGTACTGCTGGATTGGAGTGCATGGTTTTCCTTTGTCAACAAGATTCCTCAACGCTACTAATTCAACATCATAGTCATACTTGTCACATCAATGATTCCATTGTTCAATTTGGGAATAATAGAATCAAGAAAGAATCAAGAAGAAGGTCAATAAAGCAGCACTGTACATTCTTGCATTTATTTATTAATTAAATATTATACTGCCATCTACTGAGATTGGAGCAAAATGCTTTCAATAATCTTTTGAGAAAAGCAGTCTGGCTAATTAGGAGGTCTGTTCTTTTTGGAATAGTTCATAATTGAAATGAAACTGTATTTTTGTATGTTGTGATAACTCATGTTCAGGATTTTGGTTTTAGGATCCTGTTAAATGTCACCCTAAGGATAGAAATCTGGGTATTTGTATCTGATGCTTCTAAATCAGCAGCAAGCTTTCTTGATGGGAATAATTTTATCTTCAACTGCATAACAGCTAAAAATGTAGTAAACTGCCGACAAACCCTATATTTGGATCTAAAACAGCATTTTTGAAACATAGCAACTTTAAGATGTGTGAGTTCAACTCCCAGAATTCACCAGCCAGCATGCTGGCTAGGAAATTCTGGAGGTTGAAATCCACACACCTTAAAGTTGCCAAGTTTGAAAACAACTGATCTAAAATGATTGCCAGGAAACCCAGCATACCACTTGACTGCTAGCAGCAAATGTAGTGTTAAGCTTTGCAAAATGACTGCCTAAGTTGTTATGCATACCACAGCAAGACTTTTCAACACAGGCTCAAAACCTGTCCTCCAAAGAATTTATGGAACCTACAAGTATTGGGAAGTGGGGACAAACCTATTAGCTTTATCCTAGGTTGTTCTTCATAGTTCTTTTAATCAGTTTAACATCCTATTGTATAAATTGAAAGGATATTTTAGTTGCATTCAACAGAACATCAATAGATGTTTAGTTCATACAGGAAATGTAGAAGACTAGCCTATCTATTGAGGGTCCTTAACTATTCTGAAAAGTCCATAGTGTGAAGAGGAAAGTTGTATCATTCTCTTGCTGTACAAGGCTACCCTATATTGCAAGTGTATTTAATGATGTGAAACAGATCTTTATTCTGGTATTTTCTACTTTGCTCAGTAGTGTTAATTTGATTTTCCACATTCAATTTTATCATCATAACAGCCCTCTGAGATTAGGAATAATGAAAAGGGTATCGCTCAGTTTGTTTCATGAACAGAATTGTATACAGGTTTCTGTGGTTCATGCCAGACATTGTCTTTACAGAGATTCATCAGTTGTGCTTTTGGTTACCCATATAATGTAGAACTACCTGCTTCCTGGTATTCAAAGAGATGCTACCCAAATGGATAATGTCAGGACTATATTGTAATAATAGATATAGACTTCTCTGAGGCAAGGAGAAGAGTTGGGATAGTCAAACGACCCCAGCAAGTCAATGACAACTAATTGCCTATTGCTTTTAACAAACTTAAGAGACAGCACAGCATGTCAGTTAGAGGTAAGGGAATCAATACACACTGGTATTTTTTTTTTGTGTGTGTGATGGCACTCATGATTAGTGTTGTTACACTGGGATTTTGTTATTGTTGTTGCTGTTGTTGTTATTTTTGTTTTGAGTCAAATCAGCCAGGATAATTTAAGCCTCTTCATTTAAAAGAGTATTTAGTTCTGCTGTTCTGCATGGATGTTTAGAGATGTGAAGTAAACTAAGTTATGAAAACTGAGGAATCATTATTTCTTTGCTTATTTTATTTGTTAGAAAGCTATTTTGCTTTTCCTCTAAGGAATTCAAGGTGTACATAGGCCATAAAGTAATGACTTGCTCAAAATAATTGAAAGAACTTTCATGATTGAACTAGAATTGAATGTTGGCTTTCCCAAATTTAATTTAATAATGAGACCACAATGCCATTGTGAGTGTTACTAAACCACTACAAATGTGCCAGTTCCTCTGTATCTCATGCATAAAACTAATTTTGATTCGTCAGTTGGTTTTGGTTTTAATTTTGAAACCAAAGGTATCTGAAAAATAAACTATGTGAGAAATTAATTACCCCTCACTTTTATAAACCAGAAATCCTAATTAGAAGAAACCATACCAAATGCATAAGCTTTGATATATAGTTACTGAATCTCTTATATTTCCTCCTACACTTTTTTATTTAATTAATACATATCTCCTTAACTTTTAATATGATTAGATTTAACTGAAGATTATGTTACAGCTTGGAAAAAAAAATAAGGATTTGTCTCGGTGGAAGAACACTTCATGTAGGATACTGAAAATAATAGTTGGATAATCTCTATTCCAAAATAGAAATTTCAGAAAATGTAATAAATTCTGAGGAAAAAGTGTTAAGGCATCAAAATCTCAAATTTTTTTAAAAAAATTTCTATATTTATCTTTTCGCTAGATGATTGGGTTATTTCTTATTTAAACATTGCTCATCTAAAATATATCACTCTGATTTACAGATACAATGCTTGAATATTTTTTTTTTGCTATAGGACAATGATATAAAATAACAGGTACCAATGGAAAATATTTTTAAACAATCAAAGTCTTGATTGTGGGTTTTTTAAAGGAAAAAATGGATGTAGAAAAATTATGTTTTCAATATGACTTTCTCGGGATAAATTAAATTAGACATTGTTCATTTGACTCTCCTGCTAGCTTGTCCATTATTTTATAAGTGAAGGATTAAGATATTCCAAATTTGATCAAAGAAAATAATTATTGGATTTTAAGAGTCTTTTAGGCAAAACTAATCTCCAAATCCAAAAGAGTAGAAATCTGTTTAGACTATAATTTGGATTGGGTGCAAAAGGAACAACTGAATTTTTATTTTTATAACAACCGGAAGTAAACCAACCAACCAACAAACAAACAAACAAATCTCACTTTTGTTCTGCTTTAATGTCTTTTGAATAATAATAAATAATTATTTAGTAAGAGTCAAGGGTACTTCTAAAATTATATAGATTGAAATACATAATAAGGAAGGGTTAAAGATAGAACTAAAACAGATTTAGGGTCTAAAACGAGAGGAAAAACTAACTAAAATCATCTTATTACAATAATAGAATTTTGGGGCTGTGATCTCATATGTGGAAGTAAGTTCCTACTGATTTCGATGGAGATTAGAAAGTATTTATAATTAGTCATACTTAATTGTATTACAGTGCTATTCAAGTTATAGCTAAATTTATAATTCTACGGAATTAAGAGTTCTGTATTTAAGAGTACTGAATATATTTTCCTGAAAAAAGTCCAAATTTCCAATGTCATCTAGAATAGGTTCTTCAGCAATGAAATCTGCCACAATATTTCTATTACCTATCATTTTTCTGAATTCACTCTTAATAGAAAAAGCAAAACAAACTGAAATAGAAATACTGTCTAGAGATAGCATATTTTTGACTTTCCAGATACAGCTGAACTATAGCACATAGCACCTCAAATTAACATTGCCAATGAGGATAAGTATTGGGAATCAACTAACCTTTACAGAACCATACAATCCCTTCCCAGCTGCATACTATTATCTCATCTTGAAATAAATCCAACCAGCATGAACTGGAATGCGTAACCCACAGGGTGGTAAAGAATTTTATGAATGGTTTAGTGGACATGATTGTTCCTTCATTCATACTTTCCATTGTTGGGAGATAATGGGACCGGAACACAATGAAACACTTTCTTGGCTTCATGGGAGAGGCACTAGAAGCATGCATACAGAACAAAGAATATGATAACTGGTTATGCAAATGGATCTATCTTCACCTGTTATCCACTTCCGATTTTAGAATGGATGCTATCTGTCTTCCAGGGTTCTGAATCTGTTCTGGAATGTTGGAGCAGAATATGGAAAGATGGACAAATCATATGGAGAGATAAAAGGTGAAGGAAATTAAAAGTTTGGGAAGCCAAACTTCAAATGAGAATCCTTGGATGTGATCTGCCAGAGATTTACTTTATTCCAAGCAGAGAGAAATAAGTAATAAAATGCTCATTATTATTTACTCTTTGCCTCTTTACTCTCTCCATTCTGAAGTGAAAGTTAACTATCCAGATCTGGGCAAATCTTTTGCAATCTGACTTCTTCTGTGCCAAATATTTGCAACCCAAGTAGCTCTTCCTTAAAAAGCTTAATAAAATCTACTGAGAGAAAATTGAGAAGTTAGTAATAAGGGTCCGTTTTCAATTTCTCAATAGTAATAATACTATTCTTCACTTGGATGGTTTAATAGAGATTTTACTATTTTGAAGAGGCATCTGTTGCTGATGCTTTATGCATAATGCCAAGAAAAGATTTTCTTTCTTTCACTTTTAACCATTTTCCAAATTAGAAAAGGCATTTGTTTCCCCTTTTAAATATTTGGTTGATGTGATCATAGAATTGGGAATGCCCTTTTGGTCAATCAAGTTTAACCCTAGTTCAAGAATCTAAGGTAACACTTATGTTAAAAGCATTGCTACTTCACTGTCAGGAGTTATTTTGAATTGAATTGGATTAAAAGAGTAATCTGAGCCAAGATGGTATTTCGGTTTGAAAAGTTCTGTGTTGCCTCAATCAAGGCACTGGATTAATGTTGCTTTGGTCTTCTAAAAATGCTAGAACAAACTTAAGCAACTGCTTTGATGTGGTACAGCCTTGCTGAGCTTTTAAGAAAGTAGACAATGCCTTGAAGTTTCATAGAACAGTCTGAGAGAAATGATTTGTTTTAGGCTTTGATCAAGGGGAACGTATCACAAAGTCCACCAATAAAAGAATTCTTCCCACCCTTTCCTTGAAAATATCCAGTAAAGGAATAATTACTATCTCCCTTTGGTAATTGGTTTCATTGTATTCATACTTTTAGGAAATTCTCTTAACATTTGATCAGAACTAGTCTCCCCATAATTTAAGAGCATTCTTTCATATTCTGCACTGTGGGATAATACAGGTCAAAGTTTTCTTCTGTGTACTTGAATAATGCTGTCATATACCCATTCAGTCATCTGTCTCAACGCTAAAGATTGCCAATCCAATCAGTCTTTGAAACAGTTACAAGATTTGTAGGCTGATGGTAATCCTAATTATCCTCTTCTCTAGCTGCCCAGCGATACATATATTACCTGAGATTGAGTCAGACCAAAAAATGATTGAATGATGGATGCTATAACCAGGGCAAGTACCTCTATCTTATGCTGACAGATTTGATATTCCCTGCCCCCACAAGTAAATAATTTTCTACTTCTTTCAAATTTCATTTGCTAATTTCAGTTCATTTGTCTGCAACTCAAAATTAGTTTGAGACCATTTAACTTTGTATCATCTGCCAACGGGATAACTATCCTTTCATCTCTTTATCCAAACCTTTAATGAAATTATTCCAGAGTAGAGGACTTGGATCAAAGCCTACAGCATCACTAAGTACATCTATCCAATTAATTGAGGAACCATTGGTGATTGTTCTTTGAGTATCGTTTTTGGGCCAGGTAAAGATCTAATAGTTGTGCCTTCTAACCACACTTAACTATTATATCTTGATAATCCAAGGTATGACAAATATCCCACCACATTTCTTTAGGCCTATTTGTTCAAGGTTATTTTGAGACTCAGACATTGAAAGCTGAATTTACCTGAAATTGAATTTTGAGTCAGTGTTTCTGATTTTTCATGGGTGATTTAATAAATCCTAGTTTAATTTTTCTCTCATGTTCTTCTGCAACCCAGTTATAGCCAGTAATGCAGATATCTCAGGCCATACAGCCAGGAGCCAAATCTTTCCCACTGAAATAATTTCCATGGCCAGTCATTCAGTTGTAGTATTCTTTCTCTTTTGTTTCTCTGGAATGAAAATACCACCTGAATCCCCAGATTGTTTAGCTTTCTTTCTAAACCTTTAAACCTTCAAATTTGCATCTGCTCTTAGTAATGTCACTTATTCCCTTATGAATAACCAGGATATGATGATAACTATTCTGTCACATCCCTAATTTGTATCCCTGGGAGACTGCATATTTTAAAAAGCAATGGGTCCTGCTGGCAGATAGTATGTATTATTCCTTGTAGAAGGTATCATCCACTGCTACAACTTTCTTCTTGCAAGAGATATTCAGATTTTTTTTCCTGTTCAAAGGGTTCCAGCCTTCCATTTCCTATGCAGCTAGATGTAACATTGCTATATATGTGATATATGTTTTGGTGTTGATGTACTCCACTGGCATGCTTCTTTTTCATTCACTTCTTAAGGAAAGTTGCTTCTGTCAGCTACTGTTGTAGTGCTTTCTTCTTGCTGTCTACTAAACTTCTGCCTTTTCTAAGTATTAACTAAGTAGTAACTTATTCTTCCAATCATCTTATTGTTTCTGCACCAGAAATTCATTGTTAAGTGGTCCAGCCATCAACTGAGGTTTCACATGTGATTTTACAGCCATTTTGCCATGTTCATTAAATAAACCATCCATGGTCATTAGGTAAGACATCATGTAACTGTGACTTGTAACCTTTTGCCATTGACTTTGTTTGTCAGAAGCTGTCTGGGAAGGTCAGAAACGGTGAGCACATGACTGTAGGATGCTGCAACCATCATAAATGCCCAACAGTTGCTAGGCGCACAAATCATGATTACTTGACCAGGGAAATGCTGCAACAGTCCTAAGTGCCATCGTACTTCGAAAGATCATTAAATGACTACCTGTAATGTCCAAATAAAAGGGGACATGGTGGCTCAGTGGCTAAGATGCTTGTCAATCAGAAAGGTTGGCAGTTCAGCAGTTCGAATCCCTAGCACCGTGTAATGGGGGGAGCTCCCATTACTTGCTCCAGCTTCTGCCAACCTAGTAGTTTGAAAGCATGTAAAAAATGCAAGTAGAAAAATAGGGACTACCTTGGTGGGAAGGTAAACAGTGTTGGGTGCGACTTTGGCATTGTCATGTTGGCCACATGACCACAGAATTGTCATAAGACAGGGCTGGCTCTTTGGCTTAGAAATGGAGATGAGCATTGCCCCCTAGAGTTGGGAATGACTAGCATGTATGTGTGAGGGGAATCTTTACCTTTACCTTTAATGTTCAGATTCATATAATGTATTAAATCTTGTCAATTCACATGCCACATCAATACATTTTTCATTGCCGTCAAAACGATGCATTGATTATGATTGTATATCCATACATTAAACAATCAAGGAGACATCACACACAGCTTTATTTTATTTCTTGCTCAGTGTTGAACAACTTAATAACATTCCATTTATTTTCCCATGTGCTTCAGTTACAGCATATACTTCCTTTTTGCATTTAACGAACAACTTTCAATCTTAGTTCAGGCAAAATTCATGCATAATTCAAGTCTATTAATTTTATCTGACATTAAAAATAACTTAGATTGCTAATGGTTAGATTACTAATCCTTAAATAGAACAATTTAATTAGTATACAAGTGCTCATTATTTAAGAATATTTGATAATGGGGCATAATTACATCAGGATGGTCAATGTTTGAAGGTTGCAATTCAGCCACATGACTTTCTAGGGAAAGAGGGCTGATTTGTGAGATGGTTATGCCAGCAAAGGGACCGTGTAATATTTTGATATTTCATTTCTGGATATGATTAAAAGATTGCCTCTCCAAACCTTGCTTTATAGGTATTTTAGATGTAAGCTCATTTGGGAGGGGAAACGGGGAATATTGAGGTAGATATGGGAGGAATTTAGTTTTAAGAGTTCTCTTGCTGCCATTTCATCTCTTAATCTGTCAGAACTAATAAACAAATTGGTATTGTGCCAAAAACAGCAATATGGGAACGTTGGAGAATAGGGGCATATGGTAGTTTTAAGTATGGGAATGGGTTACCCATATCTGCCTTTTGTATTTAAAAATCACTGGTTAAATGCAGCCACTTTGCTGCAAGGTTTTAGCAGCATTTTCTCAGAATACTGGCTAGTGGTGGTTTCTTCTGAGACATAGATATGTCTACAAATAATAAAACAAACTCCAAGCTCTCAGTGCTTTAGTACAACAGAATCAGGTTCCAAAGCTTTGCTATTATCCTATTTAACATTGCCTTTTCTTCCATATACTTCCAATGCTCATTTTATTAAGTAAGCCATAACTTTGAATCAAATGCAGCACTAGAAAGAGATGCTGACTGACCTTTTCTGCAAAATTAGAGCTTTTCAAAAGTTGGTGGCAATTTGCTTACATTCTGTTTTGCTGCGAGCAGAGATGACTTTTCTAGGATAAATTTCTGTTAGGAATATTTTAGCTTTATTCTACCCGGTCAGAAGTACAGAATGAAATGCCAAGGTTTATCCAAAATTCCTCTTAGACAATTGTAATATGCTTGCTTATGATGCCTTTGATATGTATATGATATGATAAGATACAATGTGATGTGATACGATATACCAGTGCAAGTTTTATTTTAATCATAAGGTAAAATCAACAATAGGGAATAATCTTTAATGTTTGAACTGTATCCTTAAAAGTAAATTTGGCTAATTATCCAAAGCACTAGGCAAGACATTTTTATTTTTGTAAACTGCAATTGTCCCAAAAGTGCTTTTCAAAAGTCAACTGGACTTGCTTAGTTTTGTTCTCAAAAGTGCTTCACTTCTCACCCAAGAAGCCTCTTCAGTTCTGGACTTCTTGGATGAGAAGTGAAAATTTTTTAAGAAAAAACTAAGCAAGTCCAGCTGCCTTTGAAAAGTACCTTTGAGATAATCATGACCTGGGTGATTTATGATAGACATAAACTGCAAGTAGATTTTAGAATTAGATTAGAAATTTAAAGCCTTTAGTTGGACAGAGTTTGAACCTAGTGCATATTATTCTAGGCTCATTCATATGTGTTGTTTTAATACAATTCAGTCCACTGTATATTACAGTGTTCTTTTAAGAAACAGTGGTACATACTGTGTATGACAGCTTTTGCAGGGGGAAAATATGCAGTTAAAGTGTTGATTGAACATCTTTTATATTCATGATTTAATTTTAGGAGTACAGCACTGTACAATAAGGGACAGAGGAATAAACTGTACAGTGTACAGTTTATTCCTCTGTCCCTTATTAATTTCATTTAAATTGGTCATTAAAAGCACAACTTCAAACCATAAACAGTCACTTGAAAAGAAGTTATGCTTAGGTAGTCCTTGGTTCTTGACTGTCCCATTTAGTGACAATGTTATAAAAGTTGCAATGGTATAAGAAGAAACAGCACTGCAACCAATCTTCTCATTTACAACTATTGCAGCATCCCACAATCAAATTACCATTCAGGTGTTTTGCATCTGGTGTGCATTGATGACTGTTGCAGCCTCTTACACAGATGTGACCACAATGCTTCACAATTGGCTTCCAACAAGCAGAGTTAACAGAGAATGCAGAAGTAAAAAATACAAGTTGCTTAACAACTGCAATGATATACTTAATAACCAAATGGGAAGTCATGTCATAAGCAAATCATGGTCATGGTCTCCTTAGTGACCACAACACTTAATGATGATGTTGTTTGTTACAATGGTTGTTAAATAAAGGCTACATGTACCTGAAATACCAGGTTATATATATGTGTTAATTAATTGTCAGTGCTTAATTGAAGGGTAAATAGAGAAAAAAATAGTCTGGCACTTAATGGGGTAAATATATCAATAAGTAGTCTGATCTGGATATAATTTATTCAAACTCTTTCTAAACATTTTGTGCTCATTGCAGGAAAGAATAGATTGTCGTTTCCAGAAAATGTTGTTCTCCCTCCCTCCCTCTCTTTCTCTCTCTTATAATGTCTATTACATTCTGCTGAAGGCACAAAAGAAAAGACCTGTAAAAATATAGCCAGATTTATTTAATTGAAACCAAAGCCTGGATGCCTCATTTTAAAGGGGGAAAAAAGCTAGTGAAATTTACTGCAGGATATACAATTTATGGCAAGCTGGTGGTTTCACTGAATTGATTGTGTTGTCTAGTTTCCTTGCTCCTCCTGGCATTTAGGTGTTCTACAAAAATAATTATCCTTCCTCTCTGCTCTAACTGCACTTATTTTATAGCCACTGCATCTTTGGGAGAGTGCATTTTGTGGGTTCTGTTAGCCTTATCTCATCTTAAGAAAAGGAAATAGGTGTTTACGGATTTGTTTTAGTAGGGTGGGGTGGGTTCAATTTGACCTCTCACCATTTGCCAAAAAAGTTGAACCCTTCAACGAGACTGAGAAGGGGCACTTAATGTCACAAAACAAATAACCACCACAGGGGATACGTCTCATATTTCTCCAAAGAGGGGGAAAAAATAAGAATTTCAGCTACAGCTAGGGGACTATTCAGAGCATTACATCTTTTACTCAGAGAATTCTGGTGACCATGGATGAGAGCAGATGTCAACATGTGACATCTATTATATAGTATATTTTGCTGGGCAAGGCCAGCATTGCAAAGCCAGCCAGTTTGCTCCTCCTGTTCTGCTCCACCTCAGGACTGTGGAACATAATTTACCTGGATTTTTTTACTGATCTTATAAATTTGCAGAGTTACATGACACTTTAGGTGACAGTAGATCTGTTTTGTTAAAATGGCTCATTTTATTCTACACAAAGGTCTACCATCATTTCTCACCACCATCACCACATTTTTGGGGGTGCGTAATGTCTGCTGTCAGTCACGTGATCTTGAATTTACATCCAGGTTCTGGAAAGCCTCTTTCACTTGCTGAATATTCATTATCATTTGTCATTATTTCATCACCTACAAATGGGTAATCAGACGGGACTAATGCTATGCTGGAGCAATTTTTGCATTGTTACTTTTCCTGTCAACAGGGCAATTGGCCTGATTTGTCATTATATGCAGAATTTGTGTGTAGCTACTCTCTACATTTCTTGATTGGCTTATGGCCATAATCCCCACTGCTAAAAGTCCTCTAAAAGTCCTACTTCTAAAGTTTTGAAACACTTTGATATTCTCTAAGAGTGACAGACTGCTCATCTCCTCTTAAAAGAATGGTTAGGTATGCTGAGGGTTACATTTAACTTTACATTTGCATAGGCAAAAATACATCAAGTTTGATGTGGGGAATTTGGTATGGCTTTTGATTAAGTTTCTTCCTGTCCAAGAAACTATTTTATTGATACCTTTTCTGTCACAGATCAATTCCCTGGTCTTCTGTTTCCAATTGCAATATCAGTTGTTTTTCTCCTTGTGCAAAAGAAACATTCCTTTACATTTAATATTTCCTTTTCCCACTAGTTGGGGAAGAAGAACATTAAGTTGGGTGTATTCTAGTTTCTAGAGGCAAGAGGGGGATGTGTGAACATTTTTGTCAGGGTTCCAAATAACATCTCTGAAATAATCAAAACTCCAAGGCTGTAGTATTCCTCAAAGCATAGATTTATTAGAGACATCATATTGGCAAATCTGGGGAAAACCCAAATCTGATTTCCTGTGTTTCCCCCACCCAAATCAAAGTCAAAGTTTCTTCCTTCAAAGTGTCACATGTGATGTCCTTCTCCAATCTGATCCAGGGTGAACCCTCCAACACTCCCTCCACAGGTGCTGATGAAACATCCTTGGCTCTCATGAGAAAGAATGTTGTTATGATATCACCCCAAGCAACTATCTATCTTCCATTTCCCTCTCTACTGTTTCTGAAACCGTGTGGCAGCCCTAAAAGACAAATGAAAGAGAAGAAAGAAAAAAATATATATCCAAAGGGTTCCTTTGGGGCTGACAATTTTATTCATAGGAAGGACTGCTTTGACATAAAATGATCATGGGAAGTGACAGAGGATTTTTTTTTTTTTTAAATCACAATTTCTTCATCTCATTCTGGCAAACTTAAAGGCAGTTCTGTTGAGAACAGAGCTGAAATATTGCAGTGGAATGAAGAATTGGTGAACGGACTGGCTTTTCACAATTCCTTTCTGGATCCCAAGGAGAAGTCTTGGGATTGCCTACAAGTGCTCCAGACAGTTGCTTCTCATGAGAAGTCTGCAAGGCAGAAGTTTCTAATAGGCTTAGAGATTTGGGAGATGAGCAAATGTCATTCTTAGCCCAAACAGTATTTGGTCTCTTTATGGATGCAGAATATGCATTCTTCCTTTCCCAGCCTACTTATCTTTTGAGATCAGTCAAAGTAAGCTATTTGCTGCCCAGGAGGGGGAATTGATAGATAATCCTATAGACTGAAGTGTTTGCATAGTTTCATTTTTAACCAGTAAAGAAGTCTGTATTGGCCTGATCCTTAAGGCAAGTTTTAATTCCCTCAGACAAATCCCTTATCAGGAAACCTTTCCTCAATTTTCTGCTTAGGAAGACCAGCAACATATCTTTTGGAAAACTGGCTGTAATGACCTGATTGTCCTTGAGCTGATGTGCCAGCACGGAAAGGTAGCCCCAGTCTGTTGTCTCAAGTGTCTCTCCCAGTAAAGCACGAGTTCATTCTCACCTTAGGCAGCAAGACAATTAGAGTGCCATTACAAAAGAAAAAACCTGTGCCTGTGCTGGGAAGCCCGCCTGTCACTCTCCTGTCACCACCTGCAATCTGGTGGCAGCTCTTCGCAGGCAGCCAAATTCCAGCTGCTCTGCAGCTGCCAGAAGCAGTGTTCTTTCCCCTTGTTCATCTCTGCGTCGGGAGGGAGGAAAATATTTGTGAACATGTGTCTATAGCCCTTTGCTTGGCAAATGGAGAAGCTGGCTTTGGACCATGCCTCCCAGCTTGGCTCCTCAGCATAGAAAAACACAGATTGCAGCTGTGAATGGTGACTTCAGCAGAATATATGGGTGGGGGTTTATAGCATGCTTGGGATGCCCAGCAAAACAAACAGATGGCTCCGTGAAAGACCTCCTGGCCTAATAGTCAGTGACACCCTCACTCTGCCAAATCTCATTCTCCAGAGCTGCCTGACTTCTGCTTTGACCTTCAGGTTTGGCTGATGTGGCCCAGGCAGTGTGACTATTGATCTGGATCTCTTTAGGATCTTGATATCTATGCATGGCAACCCTGCAAATGTTTAAGGAGATTTCTTCTGCAGATATTGGCAAACCCAAAAGCTCCATCTCATATGCCTTGGGCTTTAAATGTTTATCCTTCTCTTCTTTGTAAACTAAGGCAAGGACATAAGGACACATGAGAGTTATTATAACTCCAGCACCACTCTCTTCTATTTAACTCTCGTTTAACTGAGAGAAAAGGCTAAAATTGGAAGAGTGACTACTGCAGAAAGAGTTGGATAATAGAGTTGGATCATGGAGTTGGAAGGGACTAAAGATCACCTAATTGATCTCCTGCTTAGTGCATGATGCACTACAGTATCTCTAATGGATGGCCATTCTACCTTTGTACTACCAGTAGTATAAAAGAACTCACCTTTTCATGTGGCAGGTTGTTACATGGACTGGCAATTTATACAGTCAGGAGATTCCATTTACTGACTAACCTGGACTTATTTCCTTATAATTTCAGTCCACTTATTGTGGGCCTGGTCTCTGAGGTATTAGAAAATAAATCTTTGTATCAATGCTTTGGATGTTTCAAGACTGTTAACATATCCTCCCTACATTGTCTGGTCTGTAGGGTAAGGATACCCATATTTTTAACCATTCCTTACATGGAATTGATTCCCAGACTGTTTTCTATCTTGGTAGTGCTTCTCTTTGTTTCAATTTTCACTTTTTTTTGGTGGGGGGGGAATGCAATACCCAGAATTAGACACAGAATTCAAAGTTAAGTCTAATTAAGAAAGAATAGACTGGAACCATTATATTCCATGATCACTGCTAAAGTTAAAATATTATTTTCCTGTTTAGCAGCTGCATCACATTATGTACATGTACACAAGCAGAACAGCAGAACTCTCAAATATAAGAATAAAAAGGTATCTCTATCTCCAGAGGCATCGTTTCCCTAACTTTAGTTATACATGGGTGAATCTATTCCTGATTTACAGTAAGCATGATCTCAAGGCCCTTGGAAATCATGATACGTGACAGCAGTGCTGACTTATTTACTGCATATAGAGAGCCAATATGATGCTGTCTTTAAGATGCTGGACTAGGAGTGGAATACTTAAATTCTAATTCTCATTTAGGCACTGGATGGCACTGGATCATTGTAGTAGATTATAATCCATAACTTTCCTAGAAGAAGCCTTTGTCATGCAGAAGAGGATTTCTATTAATTTTGTGTATGTGTGTGTGTGTGT
>JAEANM010000988.1:15004-30486 GCA_017656035.1 Myanophis thanlyinensis
ACACACACAGATTTACCAATGTACATCTCTCATGATCTTTCAACACATTTCTGCAAATACAAAAGGAGTGTTTTAAGGCACAGTTAAATTGAAATTAGGAATATTTCCTAGTGCATAGAAATTTGGTGAGTGGGCAACCTTTAAAATATAGCTAGAGAAAATGAAATGAAATAACTGCTCAGTTAAAATTCAGCATAGAGATTTGATTCAAAGGCCTGAATCAAACTGATTTTCAAATTGAATCAGAAAAACAAATAATCAAATCTGACAGTTCAGAAGTATTGGATATTTCCACACATACATGGAAATGGCCTTTTCTGAATCCATTCAATAATCCAAATCAAACGAAATGGATTCAGTGAATTGAACTCAGAAGTTTAAATCTAGCTGGATTGAATATATATGAATCAGTCCAAATTTTCAGCATGAAGAAAGGTCAGAGAGGCTAGGAATTGTCATCTGAGCATACCCAGGAACTAGATATCTGTCCCAAAGATGCTTTTCTCAAAATGAAACTTTGTTTTTCTTTGAAGATGTTTTGCTTCTCATCCAAGAGGCTTCTTCAATGCTAGAATATGCCAGACTAATTTTTTCTAGCAGCTTGAAAATTAGAAGTTTCCACAGGCAAATACGGACACTAAACCAGGAACCACAAGCACACTCAGGACTACAACAGGAACCATGACTACTGTATATATAACTCCCACCTTCCCAACCATCCCTAACTTATTTCCTACCCCACCCCACCATTTTTGCCTTAACTTACTCACGCTCGTGGGTGGTCGCATAAGTATTTCACTGCGTATCGTACCATGTATGAATGTGTATGTGACCAATAAATTTGAATTTGAATTTAATATACATGATTGTGATATGATTAATACATTCTGATGACAACACTCTCCATAAGAAATACTGTTGCATTTGTGGAATTAGGTTGATTTATCACTCCAGTAGCACCTACATTTTTTTTTAAATATTCTAACTGTGGTGGCAATTCAAACATTCATGGATCTTAAATAAACTAGTGGAAGAAAGCAGGGCAAAACTTCAGAGTTCTTGGGGTGGGTCAAAGTTATGTTTGGTAAAAAAATATTTATACTTGGGCCACAGATTGCTTATTAAATATTTTATTGCAGACCTCTATTTTCCCCATGGCATTCTGAACTTTTTTATTCTGGTTCCCCATATACTGCTGAACACTGTTATTGTTTGCATCCATCCACTGCCGTACCTTCCACAGCAGGCTGGATATTTAATTTTTTTTAAATTACATCAATGTTATTTTTTTAAAAAAATCTCATACTTGAACTTTATGGCTCTTTACTCTGGAAATCCCCTCCAGAGTGACATGTAACTCTTGGTGTTGAAACAGGCTCTTTATCTCTTGTCCAGTAATTTTTAGTAATTTGGAATATACAACATAACACCATTTGTTCCTTATTCCCTTTCTATGTGATGGCCTCCTCCTCCTCTTCCCTCTCCCGTCCTCCCTCCTCCCTCCTCCTCCTCCCCTGCTTTGTCTAAATTAACTTTAAAAACCAAAGATTCTGATTCCAGTATTGTAGGTAAGATGTTTCAAATGTAAAGACTGATTGACTACTGTGTAATATTACACTATAGCAGCTACCCATAAAGTCCTTTTTCAGTCCAAATCCAGAGCTAGAAACTGGATTAAGAAATTGTGAAAACCTCTTAGAAGAAAACAACATCACATTATTTACATATTGTTGCCGCTAAAACCACATGGAAGGGGTGAATATATTCATTAGGGGTTAAGCTTGACACAAAGGAGATTGTATCTTTTATGTTTAATGGAATAGTTTCCAAACTGGGATAAGGGCCAGCCTGCTTCAGAAACTACATTGGTGAAAGACCGTAGCAATCTAAATATAATTTAGCTAGATAATTTTCCTGTCTATTTCTACGCAACTAAAAATGCAGAAATATATATTTTTATGCAAACTCCTTTGTATGGATATGTAAATTAGAAATATGCCTTAGAAAGAAAATAAGTCAATACATTTCCACATTTGATAAACAAATCCATTGGCATACATTCTGGAAGAGGTTGATGGAAGACCTGATATATGCTGACATATTTGTTTTTTGCAATGTTCATTTTTGATTTTACTTAATAAAAAGGAATTTAGCTGAAGTGCTGAGACGGGATTCACCCATCTACTATATGAAAAGACAAATTTTAAATGAAGAGTCATAAGGAAACAAAAAGAATCTTTTATTCCCTTCCCTCCCACCTTTTGAGGAGGAAAAAATAAAAATGCAGTCTGGCAAATCGCTAATTGATTTTAGCATCTATTGGATTATAATGCTTCATTAGCATGACACATTTTCAATGCATCATTTCAACATGTGGCATATAAGCTTTCTGATATTGCAATACCATTGTCTTGAAGATGTATTAATGCGTTATGACAATTGTGAACAGGCATAATATAAACACAAAATGAAAGTAATTGTATTAATGCAATTTCAAGTACATTTACAGAAAGGGATTTTATGAGGACTCTTTATTCTGCATGATATTTGATTGCATGTCTAGGGAAACAGAGCATGTCTAACAAGATGGATTTTGGGGGGAAATTGACAAATCTACATGGATTATAAAGAACACTTGTGCTTAATTATTTGAAGTGCCTGTAGTATATGCAGTGCATAGTTAATGATTGCAAAATGAATGATTGACTGTGACTTATTCATGAGCAGAATATTTGTGCTTCAGTAAAGGAAATGAAGACCGAGAAGAAGTGACTGCATCTGAAGGCTTTAGAGTTCTCCTTTTCCTTGGAATTAGTTAAGTAGTATAATACTTTACTCAAATTATATTCAAGGTTATTAAATCATCTGAAAATGAGAACTGAGTATTACATGGGTTATAGTGCCATCATTTATTATTCTAAAACACCATGGGTAGTGTGTATATATTATTAATTCACTTGTTTACAAAACAAAGGTTTACATATTTTTTTCTCCTCTACTTTATAGCTGGGCTAATATAACATGATAAGCCATATTATGTTTTTTATCATGATTTAGATAAACCAGAATGGCTGACTATATAATTATACTGAATCATTAGCTAATCATGGTTTTCATACTATAAAGCTTGCATTTACACAGTAGGCTTAACCAACATTCAGACAAACTGCATTGTTTAATCAAGGACAATCTATTGCATGATTAAACAAACTAAACACTAGGTTTAGAATGACTTACCGTATTTATCGGTGTATAACGTGCACTAGCGTATAACACGCACCTTAATTTTAAGAGAGAAGTTTCAGGAAAAAAACTACCGTAATTTTTATGAAGTCTTAAACAACTGGGGTATATATTTGTTTAAGTAGAAGAAACACATGCTTATACGAAAAAATAAATAAATATTCATTCTAAGAAAACATTTTTTTGTAAGAATTTGGGAGAGCTTGGCACAATAAAAGGGCACATTGTTATGGTGTTAGATACTATACCACTAAGCATTGCATCTGGTGAACATAACTCTATATGGCATGGCACTGGGATATATTATATCAGGTCCTGACTAGCCAATATTGATTCTATCCATATGATACAAACATCTGGAGACAGGCTACTTGTGTCTCCCTTCATGGGAAGTTCATAAGACTGGGGTTCAGTGTAGGCAAGCCTACACAATAGAATGATAGTTTGGAATATACTTGTACTGCCCTCCATCAATAAGTATGATGTAGTGATTAATGCTAGAAACCAGAAGACTGTGAATTCTAATCCCAGTTTACGTACAAAGCCAGTTGGGTTACCTTGTGCCAGTGACTCTCTCTTGGTCTTTTGAAGGAAGTGGTGGTAAACCACTTCTGAAATCTTGCCAAGAAAACTGCAGGAACCAGTCCAGGCAGTTGCCAGGAGTCAACACTGATTCAAAGGTCTCTCTCTCTCTCTCTCTGTGTGTGTGTGTGTGTAAGTGTGTATGTGATTTTTCTGTTTTACTATTGTTGGAAAACATATCCATCTGCTTCAGTTTCAAGTGGGGAAAAAGACACTGGAAACATTGGAAAACACATGGTCCTGACACAAGTAGCTGACCACATGGAATTGAGAAAGAGAGTTATTTATATCCTTTCTTGGGCTTTGAACTTGAACTTCTTGTTCCTGTGCAAGAAATGTATCCTATTGGCCGTAGTCAGACTCCCATGGGGCCATGTGGGGTCATGTTTGTCTGAACCAAATTTGGTTGAACCTTGGACTGATGCAATGAAAAAAACTTGTGTTCTGAAAGAGTTTTGGACAATTCCTATTGTGTCTTAATAGCTTTGCCCTGGTTTGGATGACTAATAGTGAGGGCTAATTCCATCACCTACAAGATTCCATTATCTTGTAGATAGGCGGGCCCAGTTTTTCTTAATGGGCACCAAAATATCTGCTGAGGGCAGGGAGTTGGGGTTCTGGAGTTCCCTTTCCTTTAAGATTTTTATTTTTGTTTTAGGGGAAATATTTTATCCTGCCTTTTAAAATATTTCTTAAAATATTTCATTCCTTCAGGAGATGAGTGGGTACTAACTTTGTATACTATTATACTGTATATCAAAGAGATACGGTGCCAGGCCAGAGAGTATCTATTTCCTAGTTTTCCAGAAGAGCAAAGCATTTACATTTCACCCATCCAGTATTTTAATATTTAGAGTATACTTCAGGAATTAAAAAAACATGCCTTTCTAAGAAATGATAGTCTTAAAAAAAAAAGTGGATATTCCAACATATTAATCCACTAACTCTAGGAAGGTGTTTCCTACTGACTGACAATGTTTGTTTTTATGTCTTTATTCCCCACAGTCCATTAAGTTGGTATTTTATGAGACATATTTTGCACTCTTCTGTACATAATAGAATTCCCTACACTACTAGGCTTGAAATTCTGAGTTTGGATAATCTGGAACTGCATCGCTTGTGATTAGACTTAGGTATTGTATGCAAAATTGTATGTAACGATGTTTTATTTGTAAATGACTTTTTTTTTTGTTTTAACAGCAATAATATGTGCACAAACAACTGTTATAAACTCAATGTAAACTGTTCTGAACTTGACTGTAAAAAATATAATTTTTGTAATTAGAGTTGTCACAGTCTGGAATGCTCTACCTGAATGCTCTACAAATTTTAACAGTTTTAATCGCAAAGTGACTTCTGTGGACCTTACTTCACACTTAAGAGGTCTGTAAAGGGGGCGTGCATAAGTTCACAAATGTGCCTATCATCCCTGTCATTGTTTTTTAAAATATTATTCCTGTTTCTGTTTGACAAATTATAATAAATAAATAAGCAAATAAATAAATAAAGAAATAATAAGTGATAAGGCATTCAGACAAAGCAGGTTGGCATGGAAAACACAACCCATCTTACCATGCATACAAGAATTTTTGTTTGTCTAGTTTTGTCAGACAGAATAAGGAAATGACTGGTTCTCATAGCTGTCTTCCTTGCTGTGCTCAATACTGAGTGATTGCTTTCTTTTTACTGGCATTTCCTTTGGAAGTTGCTCAAAAGTTTGGAAGACTCCTGTGGCATTTTTTTGCTTAATCTAATAAGTGTGAAAGCGAAGACAAGCATGAATAAATGTTTAGGAAGGAAAGAATTGGGCAGAGCTGGACTACATTTCCCTTTACATGTGTTACACTAAATGAGCAGATTTTCCTAATTCACTTTAAAATAACAAGGCCAGCCTCTGTGCTTCAACTGGTAAAATTACCTGACATTTTAAATTGGCAATGCTGTTATCTAATTCGGGCCAGGCACAATTTGTGACCAGCAAGGTAAAATACAATTAAGTGCCAGAATGCCCTGACCACTTCCCTGAAGTAGCAAAATTGAAATAGTCTGCAGAATTTTTGGTTTTTCATGATCAAAAATCCAAGATGTGAGTTCAAGTGGGATTTTTAATCTCATGAACATTTTTTTATGTTGTCCTCACTTTTAACTTGAAATATTAACAAAGTAAGCCAGTATTTCCCTTCAGATTCCATCCTATCCTATCCTGCAATATTGCTATGAGACCATTCTTGAATATCTTAAATATCATATTTTTGTACTAAAAAAAGCTTGATTCATATTAATACCTGTATTAAGGAATATAGAGCCCTTTCTTTTAATTTAGCATCTCTTTTGGGTGAATAAGATGTTGTTAATTATCTTTGCACTAATTCTGAATTTTCTCACTTTATATTTGCGTCCAAGATAACAAGGTTAACAAGCACTACAAAAATGATGTTCAGTTTTTATTTATAAGTTATATGAAATGATTTTTGTCCTTCATTGACTGGAAGTTGGAAACAAAACAAGCCATTATAAATAGTTTCTAAACCATCTTGAAATTTAAAACTAGATATACTCACACGTAACTTAATTTCCACCTGCATCAGTCCTGAATATTACTCATAGCAGAAGAAACATAAAAAACAAGTATGTTTAAGATATTCCTTCAGAATTACATGTTTATGACTGTGGCTTAGGCAAGCAATGTTTCTTTTCATTGACTTCCTTGTCTTCAGCCCAATATGCAACAGTGACATTCTTTAGTGTTTATTTTAAGTTTTGATACAGTGCATGAAACAAACTCTTATAATTTGTTAATTGCAATCAGTCTGTGCTTTCAAGTATTATATTCACAGTGATATGCCAGGCAACCTTCTGAGCAATATCATTTGTGGATACCATCTAACTATTGCTTATATGATCATGTGGGAATTATGTGCAGAAGTGACATATTGAGCAAAAGCTTGAATCAAAAACAGTTAGACTCAAGTGGCTTGTCCTTAATCTCTCTTGAGAATGCTGAGCTGCTACACACTGGAACAATAAAGTGTCTACTAAAATCCTGACTTGACAATCCTTCTGCAAGAATGAAATAGATTTTAGTAAAATCTTGGAGAATTCTCCTGCTGTCCTTGAAAAAAACAACAACCAATGACCTTACAAAAACAAAACAAAAAGTATTCATATGCCTTATGATGTAGCAGGTTCTTCCAAATAACATTGGAAGAAGGAATAATTGTATCTATCAGAAATAGTCTCCCCTAACTAAACTGGCAATTGTTATATGCCAATTTAACTTTAGAGCTATGATTTTCTTTCACATGTTTTATCTGTAATACCATTTGCAATATTGTTGTAATATTATCCCCAGAGTAATACATTGGTGGTTAAATTGCACTTAGGCTTGATGAAATGAAAGATTGGGCATACCACAATATTTGAAACTCATATATTTGTGATGTGAGTGGATAATAGACTAGAGAAAGCTGTGCTTGGCAAGATAGAAATAAATAAAACAGCCGCTAAAATGGATGGATGGGATCAGATTGTAACTAGAGGCAGGTCATGGTTGAGAAGAATATTTTTTCACACAGTCATTCTGAGTTGAGCCTAACTTCATGACATCTGACTAATTATTGATGTTTTTATTTTCTGCTCTTCTTGGCTTGCAGCTCAGCTCTACTATATCTTATTTCAGTATCCTGATAATGTTTGTCTTTTTGGTTGATCTGTGCCTGCATTGACATTTCCAGACAAATTTACAGATCCAAGTTTGAGGTCACAAACTCAGACTTCACTGTTGTTTTATCTTAGTTTCTGAAATGGAACAGGGACTAGCAATAATGATGTCAAATAAAATTGTGCTAAGTAAATGACCTCATAATTTCTTGTTTCCACAAGTTTGAAAACAAATTGGTTTTCTTTTTCAACTTTCTCTTTAAAACAGATGTACCTAGCCAAAGATATTGGAAGTTAATTGAAATAACCCTAAAAGTCTATGCTCTTCTTGAAACTGAATGGAGGAGAATGGAAAAATTTACAACTTCCTGAGTTCCTTTCCAACTATTTGATAATTAAGGAATTCATTTTTTCCTATACTACTTAACCTTTCTTTACATGTGATTTAAACTATCAGATTTTTATATTAAATCACTTGCATATACATTAGCCTACTGAGAACAGTATTCAGTGAACTAGCCACTTAGTACTTACAATCCTTAATTATAAATGTTGTGGGGAAAAAGCCTGTTTATCCCTGTATGCTCTATTTGGGATAATTTCTTAAATAACATTATTTTGATTTCAGTTATTACAAATTGGTTATGTTCCCCACTGGAATGATTTCATCTTACTTATTGGAAGGCTACCAACTATATAAGTATTACTTTGGTTTATACTAGCAAAGCTGAATAGAATTTCTGTATGATAAAATAAATATAGTTTCATAAAAATAGGCCAGAAGGGAAAAAATAAATTGCAGACATGGATTGCATTTTGGAAAAGTAAACTTCTGTATATATTGTACTTAATACTATATATTTAACAATATGCTTTTGCTAATTATCATTATTATTCAGAATTGGAGTTATTTCTAAAATGGTATGATAGGTTTTTTTTTGTTTTTTTGTTTGGCATTGTGATAAAAACGGATGCCAAAGGAGTTACGAGTTTGTAGCACATTGTTGGATGTTTGAATTGGGCTGTTGGTGAAAGAATGACCAGGAGTTGGTGGATGCTTACTCTGGAGTGGCCAACTAGGTGAACCATATGATGGAGCTCCATGGCACCCTGTATGGTCAATGGTTTCAGTTGTTGGAATGGTGGCAGAATTAGTGCCAGAGAAGAACAGCACCATTGATCAGTTATCCGGTGATGTAGAACTAATCCTTGTTTGGGCAGCAATGCCAACATTGGCAAGCAAGGTATGGTATCAGACAGTAAACAAGATGACCTGGAGAAAAATATACAGGGAATGTTATATAAGAAAAAGTGTCTGAAACATTTTTAAGTACAAAAAAACGTAAAAGGGTGTTTTGGAAGTGGCTTTAGGTAGATGTACAATTTAATTGTCAATAAGAGATTTTGCACTCTTCTTCCTGGTTTGTAGAGGAAGCTTAAGAGATGCCAAGAGCACCACTAGCAGAAAAGGAAGACTGAACCCAAGTAAGCACAGATAAGTGTTTTTCTTAAGGATTATCTGGTGGCAAAAAATGTGCAAAATATATTTACTGAATCTTGCTGCACTTATTGCATTCACAGAGAACTGGCTGCCAGCCCTATTAAGTTTTAAATCTGGAACACTTACCTATACAATATTTAGACATTCATTGCTCTGTATAAACTTTTGAGTGAATATGGTTTTCTCCTACTTTGCAATCAAGAAACTTATCCAGTTGTATTGTCTTCATGAGTCTTCTGCTAAGAAGAAAGTTTCTAAACAGAAGATTAAGTATTTGGAGAATGGACAGAATTGAGACATTATTGCATCTGTCATAAAGCCAGTTAAAGAAGTCCTTAAAATGGTGGATTTACTGTCTCAAAGATATGCTTCTTTTCTCTACTGATGCTGACTATGGTCATATAACGCATTTACTTTTGGCAAACATAGCAACTACAAGAAAAATAGATAAAAGTTAAATAACCAGTTTTTTTAAAAAATCTGGACCAGTAGAGTTCTTTATTGCATTCTAGTATAGCATACCCAAGGGAAATTTTATGTACTGGCTTTTAACCTTTGTTTTATTATGGTAGTTTTGTAACTTTGGTAGCAGCGATGGTAGTATTATTTATTGCTGGCAAGCATCTTTCAGTTGCAGAAACTGAAATGACAAAGAATTCAGAGAAGGAAAAGAAGTGATTGGTTCTGTCAAAGAAAAATGCAACTATGGAGACAATATTTTACTCCAATAACATCACTATGCATTTCTATAATGAGTTGTAGGAAAAACCCTGAAAAACAGGAAGAAGAAACATGGGGCAGATAAAAGAAATTTGAGTCCAAGGCAGAAATATAATTTGAGAAAGCATCTGAGGCTTCATTCTCCCTAGTTCTCTTGAAAATAAAGGCAGGGAATGGGGAGGCACATTCAGACTTTCAAGATTCTGTTATTGTAGCTTTATAATAAAAGTAGAATTAGCATTAATAACCTTAGTTTCCCAGGCTGGTCTCCCTCAAGGAGTTCACAATTTAGTACACAATGTTTGCATTTAATTAAAGCTAAGTAGCTATAATTCCATCTGACTTCAGTAGCAGATAGTAAGCACATACAGACCAACTCTGCCCTGCAATTATCCCAGGAACGAAAATGCGCTACCATCATCTTGGTAGTGCTACCACTATCCAACCCATGCTATTTATGTGGCAGGAAACAAAGAAGTATTTATTTATTAAAATGAGTGAATGCTGCTTCTTATAAAATACATCAACATGGTTTACAATCACATGCTGATAAAATAATACTAAGGTAAAACAGTTCATATGAAAGATGCTTGTTAAGAATAGGTAGGAGGAAGAAAAAAAGACCCCTAATCCCCATTAAATGTTAGGGTTACACATTGCAAGCAACAGCTGTTTGCACCAAGAAGGCCAATTCACTCATGTTTACAAGATGATTATTTGTACTTGTGTCCAATGTTCGATGTAAATATGTAAGGCCTAGTGTTTGTTTCACCATTTGCTTTTCCTTGGTAGCTTTTCCTCTGTGGGTGGCTAAGTTTTTGCTGCATGGAAAACAATAGCTAAATTTTCAGTACCTAGAAATAACAGGAACCATCACTACAAAAGCAGCAGTTACACCTACAGCAACCATAGGAAAATCACTTGTATTAAATATTTTCCTTGTGGTCTAAAATGAAGAAACCCAACGAATCCTGTCAGCTCTAGTGTGTCTTCAGGTTGCACAACACACAATGCCCATCCCAGTAACATAAGCAAAAAGTGTAATTTCCTAAGATTAGACAGCTTTGTAGAAACATAGACTGAAACCTTCCCTGCATCTAATCCACACTTTGATTTCAAGCATCCCAATCCTTTCTTTTGACAACTAGTTAGCCTGTAATTTTGTGGGACAGTCCCTGTGCCTTCCAGTTCCCTTTCCTCTTGTTAGAAAGCCTCCTTCATGATACTTCATGTACTGATTGCCTTCAAGAACCTCACAGCATTGCCTATGGTTTTCTGAGTAGGTTCGCATTCCGAACTAGAGAGGAGAAAATGCCTAGGCAATATTAATTCTGCTCCTACGATAATTGAAACCAGTATTGGAGTATAATGTACATTGTTTTTTTTTTAGTTGTGAACATTTAAGTAGGAATATGTGACTAATTGCATTGATTGAACAGTCTTTGGTGGGGAGGTATCCCTAGAGAAAGCCTTGTGAAGATTTTAGTCATGAGCAAGTTCACATTTCTAACATTTCCTATACTGAAATAATCTGGAGCAATGGCCGTATACTGAATTGTTCCAGAAGCAAATGAGAACCCCATCGAGTTTTTTTTTTAACAATTAAAAAACACCTTTTTATAAAGTCAAGTTTGACTCCTTTGTGGACATGGCCTTAATAGTGTTGTGGAAGTGGTTTGTTGTAGTTTTCTTCTGGCCCCTTTTCTTTGTTTAGTTTTGGGTTTCCTTGGAAATCAAATACTAACCAAGACCAATCTTGAGCAGGATTGGACAAATGGACAAATGCTGCCACCTGCTGAGATTGTGTTTGTTATGTAGTGGTATTGAGAAATACATTCCCAGGGTGGAATAGATGTGGGATTCTAACAACAACCTTGAGCTCTCATTCTTTTGTAGAAACTGTCACAAACTAGCCCAGTTTATAACTAGAGGGAAAATATCCTACCTGGCAGTGTAGATAAATCAGTTAGATAAATACACTGCCAAGAAAGTGAAAGACCTGAATGTATTTTGTTTGCCTCAGCTTCTTACAGATAAAAATAAGAGTTTATTATGTAATTTTTAACCTGAGAAAGGGCAAAGACAGAAGAAACTTGGAGAAACATCACTGCCATGTTTTCCAGGAGAGACCAAAACAAAAAGTTAGAACTGTACCAATATTAATATATATTTCCAATTCTATTGTGTTAATAATAGTCACCTAGTAAAAGCATAATCCAATAGCTCATTTCCTCAGAGTTTTAAAACTGATTTTAACTATTCTAGATTGTTTTCCTACTTATGAAATATAGTGAATAAACTAGATCACAGTTTGCTCTTTTTATTGAATAAATAATGGCTAAGCCATAAACAGAACAAAGCACATTATGTCTTAATGTTTGAATCCAGCCTGAATGTATGACTACAATGTAGTCCTCAGGTTACAACCTGAGCAACAGCTCAAAGTTACGACAGTCCTGAATGAGAAGATTTACACCATTGAAGATGTTGCTGTCGCAGCATCACTACGTCACATGATCACATTTGGCTCTCAATTATGATAGTAGCAGCCCTCTGCAATCACGTGATCATCTTTTTTGACCTTAATTGCCAGTTTCCAACAAGCAAACTCAATGAGAAAACTAGTAGGAGGTCACAGATGATGATCATGTGCCTTCACGCCCAACAACCATGCAGGGTTCACTTAATGACTGCAACTGGAACTGCTGTGACTGCTGTTGTAAGACAGTGCAGTCAATAACATCATGTTCTATGATGCCCACATTGCTTAAAGATAGATTTCTCAGTACTAATTACCATCATTAACTGAGAATCCCTGTATATTATAATCATACATGAACATACATATTCCTTTGTGACTGGGGAACTAGAAAAAAGCATAAAGATTTGAGCTTACTATATTACAAGAGAATTTAGGGCATAGTTTCTACAGATTTGAGATGAAACCTATTGAGATGAATCCCATTGACATGAATGCACATATATAGATAAATGTATTTGTCCTGCTGTTATTTTATTGGAAAAGGACATTTATTATGAACTTAATATATCATTGGCTGACTGACTGATATAAAACCTGTGATTTTAAGTATAAATCAGCCAACACTGCCTTTTATGGTTTGCTTGTTTATTAGTAAGATGTCTAAGCCACCTGGAGTCTTCTGACTGTGAGATGAACAGCATATGCATTAAACAAACAAAGAAAAAAACAAATACTGTACATTGCTGCTCCATTCCAGTCTAGCTCTGAGAAGAACCTTTAAAACTACTTTACACCATTTTTTATACCTAATGTTTGTTTCAATTTTGATTTCTATCTTGTCTTCTTCCTGAAAGGCAGACATGATCTAGCTTACTTAAGCTCCCATGCAATATACATCTAAAAAAGTAGATTATCAGTTCCTGGTATTCCTTAATGCCACCTCATCTTTATAGCAATTGCAATGAGTCACACTTTATGCAATCTGAACAGTGTGGGCCTGCAGTTCAGTATCTTAATAATAATAGTCTATCTTTATCTTTAGAAACTGACATGTTCAGGTTTGTTTAGAGCTCTTCAAAGATAGATCTGTCATGGTAGATGAGAGAGCACTGTGGTTTTGATAGGCTTTCACAGGAAAGTTTTGATCAAAGGGAAGTTCTGACATTGAGATAAAAGTATGTTTGCGTATGTGTGTGTATCAGATTGCCAAACTAGAAAGTCTAGCCTATATTAACATTTGACTTGAAAGAAATGTGGTAGGTTCCTAGAGCAGTGATGAGTTCATTAGTGGACTCTTTCATAAATTCTTCCCCAATGCAATGTCTACATACTGAAAGAGAAAAAATGGACCTAGGGCCAAAGAACATCATTCATCCATAAGAATGTGCACTTACTTTAGATGTTAAGATTTGTAACCAATCTAAACAGTCTCTGCTTGTATGCTTTACCACTATGATCTCTGCATTGTGTAGAGAATACTTGTAGGATTGAGATTTCAGGCAAACCATCATCTTTTACAAAACCATTTGTATATTTACTCCTTAGTTTTTCTTATTGAGGTGAGAAGATATTATTAAAATAAGCTTATCAATTTTTTTAGATATATAGCAAAGCCTACTTCAATGTTGTACATGGCCTTCAAAGTCCATGAATAATAAAATACTGATATATGGATTCACTAATCCACTAATATATGGATTTTTTATCTTAAGATAAAAAAGACGCTTAATGATTGGGAAAAAAACTTTGAACAAAAAGTGATTATCACTGACTATACAGTGGAACCTCCGGTCATGAACACTTCTGACCAAGACCAAATTGAGTGCCGACCAAAAAAATCCACAAAATGTTCAACTCTGGTCATGAACATATTCTTGGGTGGTGATCAAACACAGCCATGACTATTTCCCCTGCTGCACCATTTTTTTTTCTATGTGCATGTGCAGTCAGTCTCGCTTCTGGTTATGACCAAATCAAGTTGCACCTGAAGTCCTGGAATGGATTACGATTGTGACAGGAGGTTCCACTGTAACTGCTACTGATCACTAGGAGGTCTCACGCAACCAGTTTCATCCTTCCAGGGATTTGTCAGGCTCAAGTAATTTCCATATGCTCAAACATTTTCCAAATATTTGAACTCGCAGATCCAAATGCATTTATGTTATCTGTGCATTCCTGTTGAATGGGATTTTTTTTCTTCCTATGGGAAGAATACATGCCTTAGTTGTGAAATATCCTGTTTTGGTTTTTGTTTTTTTTTCATTTTCCATTGCCTCTTGATATTCTCCTTCATATCTAGCAATATCTGTAGTCCAGGGTTGGCAATGTATGACCATGAGCTACAGCCTGCTTTCATCCTCATATTTCCTAATTTTAAATTTTAATTTTAAATTTTAATTTAAAATTATCCTAATTTTCATCCTCATTTTTTCTGATCCTGCAGAAATTAAATCCCTAGCTTTTGGTAGCTAAATGCAAATTTTGACAGTATGACTTTTGTTGTTCTTGGTTAAAATAAGCTTTAATGGGCCTATTTTGCATTAATTTTCTCCTGAAACTTCCAAAAGTAGGCTAAGCATTTCAATTTACTTCCCTCTGATAGCATCATGGTATCATCCTATGCTCTCAAGGAAACTGACGGATTCTAGCATATAAATTTGATATTCCCTTCCCTGTTCAGTCAATAAATTGATACTGCTATAAGCTAGTTAAGTCTCTACGTAATCCTATCATTCTTTATAATTGTGTTGTTAGCTGTCATTTAGATAGATGATCTGACAATTAGAAGATAGCCTGTTATGAAGAATGGGGTGCCAAAAACTACTGTATCTGAGTTGCAAAAATCCAGGCAATCTTTAGATGACAATAAAGTGATACATAAAATGCAAAATCTTTACTGCATCTAGTCAACCTGGAATTTTGCCAGGAAGATTTGAAAGGTTTTTGCTCTAAATTAACTAGATGATTTCAAACTCCTTGCTAATCTTATAACTTTTTCTTTATTTCATTTTCCTCTGAAACTGCAAAGTGCTTATTGTTATATTATTACATCCTTATTGTTGTGCTTGTTAATGCATCTTGTCATCGTACAATTCTTCTCCATTTATATTCATTTCCAGAACACAAAAACAAAATAAGTGTAGCTGTTCAAAATATATAAAACTAAAATTGTGCAAACAAATCCAACATTTCCCCCCATTATTTTGTCTAGAATTGAATTAGCTGAACGTATTACCTGCAATTTTTCAGTATTAACACTATTTTTTAAAAAATGATTCTGGATTAATCAGTCTC
>JAEANM010000989.1:0-30481 GCA_017656035.1 Myanophis thanlyinensis
CATACATACATATTAAAAGCACATTCTTAATATTCAAGCAAAAGGGAAGTTCAAATATGTAGCAAGCCTGAATGAACTATGTAATGGAACAAAGTGTGAAGTTAGCTACCTATGCCCTACTTAGAGAAACTTCTCTTTAAGGACAGGTCACAGAAAGTAACAGATGGTGTAAGATACGAAGAAAACTTCCTCTTTTTATGCTATGTTTTATGCTTTGATATAAACTTACTAGAAGATGGCTAAGGGGGGCTGGGGCTATATAAACCCAACTTGGGTGTCACCTGGCTGCTCAGAATTTGACATGTGAATGCTCTGAGCCACTTGTGTACAATAAACCTTGTTTCTCCATCTCCTTTGTGGTCTTGTTTTCCTGAACAACAAGTTTCCGCAACATTGGGACTGTTGGCAGGGGATAGGCCGACACCAAACATTTTATCACCGTATGATGAGGTGGACTATATTTCTGGTGGCGTACAACTACAAACTGTCCCATCACCCAGGCAAAGCTTTGGGAATTGCAGATGCCTTCAGCAGATGCCCATTACTGACATAGGCTTGGATCCAGCCCCTGCAGCACAGATCCTTCTCATCAAAGGCTTACCAAATGGACCAGTCACAGTGGCAGCAGTAGCCCAACAGTCGGCACAAGACAAGACCCTCGCTAAAGTACTGGGATGGGTTTGGTGGGGGTGGCCCAAGGGGCAGGTCGATGACATGTTTAAGCAATTTTTCATGTGGCAGCATGAACTCTCTGCCCAAAATTGTTGTTTATTGTGGATGGAAAGAGTGATTGTTGTCCCGGGTCTATGGGAACATGTTTTAAATGTTTTGCATGAAGGTCATCCAGGCATAGTCCGGATGAAGGTGTTAGCACATAGCTACATTTGGTGGCCCCACACTGACAAGGAGATTTCCCTGCAGGTGGGGACCTGCCCCAAGTGTCAGGAGTCTAGGGCAGCCCCACCAGTGGTGCCAGCTAAGGAGTGGGAAAATCCAAAAGCTCCTTGCTTGCGACTGCATATCAATTTTGGGGGGCCATTCCATGGGCAAACATTCCTAGTCATCATAGATGCTTACTCCAAGTGGCTAGAGATCAAACTGATGCAGTCCATCACAATGGAGGCAACCATCCAGGTACTGAGGGGGCTGTTTGCCACACATGGAATTCCAGATATCATAGTTTCGGATAACAGGCCACAATTTACAGCCATGCCTTTTCAGGTATTTTTAGCCAACCTGGGAGTCCATCTTGCCTTGGTGGCTCCTTTTCATCTGGCCAGCAATAGTCAAATTGAACAGATGGTAAAAGCCACCAAGGAAGCCCTGTCCCGTATTAGTGCAGGTGATTGGCAGGCTAAAATTGATAAATTCTTAGCAGTCCAGCACATTACCACAAGTGCCTCCACAGGCCGCTGTCCATCAGAGTTACTAATGGGATGTTGCCTATGAACAGAACTAGACAGATTGCACCCCAACTACTCTGCAGAAACCCCTTTAGACTCCACGAGTAAAATCAAGGTATTTGGAGAAGGCAGCAAGGTTTATGCCCACAACTACAGTGGGGGTGCACGATGGGTTCTGGCAACAGTAATTGCTATCTCGGGGCCGAGATTATACAGGGTAGAGTTAGAGGATGGAAGAGTGTGGAAGAGACACATAGATCAATTATGAGGGAGAACAGTAATGGCCGAAAACCCTGAAAGGAATGGGACCTCAAATACGGACCTTCCTAAACTCCAAAGAGAGATAGAAATAGAAGCGAATGGCTCAGCGAAGGAAGCTATAGTTCCCAGGGAGGTCAGTCATGAATTGGACTCAGCTAGCTGTTCCCCATGCTGGGGAACAGGTTGTACCTGAGATCAGCCCAGGAGAGGCAGCAGACCCCACTGTTTGGGCCAACACCTCAGAATCAAGTGAACTGCGTAGGTCAGGGCGAACAAGACAACATCCTGCTTATTTACATGACTATGTCACTTGACCCTGCAGAATCCAATCCTGGCGGGGAGGAGTGTTAAGTATTCAAAGAAAGACTGAAGTGAAGATTTCACTCTGGTCCTCTGTTTAGGTGGGGGAAATACTCAAATATGATTGGTTTACAATGTTGCAAGCTGGCTATAAAAAGGCTAATCTGCCAGCACTGTTTTGTTGGGTTTCAGAGAGAGCTGTCACTGTTTGAATAAAGAGTTGAAGTCACTCTGTGAGTCTCTGTGATCTTCTTGGGCTCAGAACAGAACACATATAAAGTTGATCACTCTTTCTTTGAGAAACCAAATTGAACTTCATCTTTGTCAGAATCTTCAGTTATAAGCCAAGGGCTTGAGGTCATGTGGCTTATTGTGGTAAAATCAGATTTCCCTACATAGAATAGTGGTTGGTGAACCAGTTGGAAGCTGATAGAAAATAAAAAAGAGGCATCTCACAGAAATTGTTTATTTATTCTCAAACTAGTTGTTTAGTCCTTCTTGAGAAACAATGTCCCATGCACATCCAACTGTACACCATCATCTGGTCAGCATCCTGACTCTCATAACTTCCATTTTATCTCGATTAAATTTCAGTTTATATACTTTTATCCACCCAACCTTTTCAATATTTTTACTAATATCATGCAATCAGAAAATTAACAAGACAGGCAGAATTTATTATTATTTGCATAATGATGTGCAAATAATGAACACAGTCCAATTTGCAGAATGATTTCAGGGTCACATAGATGTGGGGGATCAGGAATAATGAAGCATCCTAAGGCTAATCACCAAAAGGTAAATCTGTCAGCATCACTTTTTGCATGCTATCTTCCAAATAGAACAGGAACTACAAGAACTTTGGAGCTACTAGTGACTTTGGTTGTAAATGGCAAAGTAGAAGCTGGATGATAATATTCAATGGCATAGGACCTAAATAATGATTCCCCAACCCAGACTCCGCCTGAATTCTTAGGAATTCAAACAACAGGATTTTTTAATTACCTTCTTGTGCAAAAATCCTCCTCCTTTAATTAGGTCTTTACACAAAACATACACATAGAGACTTCTTTGACAAAACAGTTTGATGACATAGGATTAGGAGGAAAAATAGGGAAAAATTGATTGCCCCTCTACTAAAGATGGGACTACAGCATCAATGACATTTTGAATATATGGAAAAAGAATAATATGTACTGTTCATGAACATCAGATAAGTAATAGAGTCAGCGTTGATATTATGTTTAGGTAGTGGGGATCAAATATCAGAGGCACCAGATGCTGTGGGGCACTATTGGCAGTTCCCCAGAAATTGCTCCTAAGCTCCATAGCTATGCTATTCTTTTTGGTATACCATTATTAGCCTGTAACCTCAATTGTGAGGGACAAGCCCATCCCACTGGTATTGTTACGGCAATTATCATTAGTCAAGTCATTTCGTTCTGAAATTGGAACATGAACATATGTTTATGAGTACCCTTCTTTTCCTTTGGTTCACAAAACAAAATGTTTAGCTGATGCTGGACAAAACATTCTGCTGCCTATAAAACAAACTTGTGAGTTTCCAGAGCCATGGTTTAAGATTAAATTTTGTAGGTTTCTTCCTACATTACATTTCTCCTAATATCAATCCATTGGGCATTTTAGGTTTAATAGAAATCCTTGCCTTGACACTAATATATCCCAATTCATTAGATGTGGAAAAAAAATCGCAAAATATAAAGACATTTTAAATAAACAAGGAAAATTAGAACCAAATCAGGAGTTAAAAAAATTCAAGGAATCAACTTGGACTGGTGGCCATATATACAAATACAAACCCATTTATTTCAACGAGCCAGCCTGTCCTGATACCTTGGGGTTTTAATTTAAATTTAATCTAATTTTAATTGAATTTTAACTAAATTATTTTAGATAGTTAATATTTTTAATCCTTTTAATTGTTTAATATTTTTAATTGAAATTTAAATTTCATAATGATATTTTAATAGACAGCCTTCATTTAATTATTTTAAACGGGTTTTAAATTGTTATTTATGTATCTGTGTTTTTTATCGGCTGTGCACCGCCCCGAGTCCCTAGGGAGAGGGGGCAGTATATAAATCAAATAAAACCTAAAACCTAAAGTAGGGTGACCAACCGTCCTCTTTTACCCGGACATGTCCTCTTTTTACGTCCTGTCCGGGGCATCTGGGCGGGTTTTATAAATTTTATAAATTTACCCGGACACCCCGGACTGGACGTAAAAGTGGCGATGTCATGTCCGGGCAAATGGAGAAAAGCGAGAGACTCCAGCAAGAGTCTGCGTCGTCGGAACAAGCTTCTTGCTTCTCAGCCGAGTCTGGATTTGGGGTTGATTTCTGGCAAAGGGAAGCCACCCCCCCGCCGCCGCCGCTGCCGCCGCTGCTGCTGCTGCCCCCCCACCCCGCCACCGCCCCCACCCCGCCACCGCCCGCCGCCATCCTGCCACCGTCCCGCCACCCCCGCCCCCATGCCCCCCCGCCGCTGCCCACGCCCCCATGCCGCCACCCACGCCCCCCTCCTCTTTTTTGGCTATGAAATATGGTCACCCTAACCTAAACAAGATACAAGAAAGATGCAGAAGCATATGTATTTTACAAGAAACTCCTAGGATTAGACAAGATACACCGAGGGACAGATGACAAATTAATAAAGATTTACGATTACCTATTAAATTCTGAAATGGAAGAAGAATATGTGAAAGAAACTATGATAGCATGGGCCAAAATTTTGGATACAATATAGAATTAGAAAACTGCCAAAAAACTTTGAGAAAGAAATTATAAATTAATGATGTCAACAGCATACAAAAAGAACCCACAGAAAATGTTTTACAGATGGCATCTACCACCAGCCAGAATGGCAAAAACGTTCCCAAATACATCACCAGCACGCTGGAATGTAAACATACACTGGGATCCTACTACCATATTCAGTGGACCTCTCCAGAGGCAAAACGTTATTGGTTAAAGATAAAAAGATGGCTAGAAGAAATGATTGCACAATAGCCCAAAAACCAGAAATGTTTCTATTAGAAGAAATATAATAAAAGAATTAGGTATTTAATGTTACATGTAATAACAGCAGCAAGAATCACCTATACAAAATTGGAAAAAAGAAACGTTACCTATAGATCGAAATATAATAAAGTATAAGGCTGTGCTGAAATGGACAAATTAACAATGGAAATCAAGGACAAAGAGGAAACAGAATATTATTTAATATGGGAACTATTTTACAAATGGCTAGGAAACAGATGCAAAAGTTAGTAAACCTATAATGAAAAATAAACAGCAAAGTAGAGGTGAAAGCATAAATAGATATAAATAAATATAAAACTATAAGTAATATGATTATGGGAACTTATCTGATTATAGATTAAAATGTACAGAATATCAAGAACCAAAGGCTATACTGTTTATATTAAGGAAAGTAGAGTTAAAGAGTAGAATTATGTATATTTAAGAAGGAATAGTCAGAGAGTACACAGGCATTGCAAAAAAAATAGTAATGTGATACAAATAAAAGAAAATATAGAATAAAAATAAGAACAAAGGGAAAATAAATAAATAAATAAATATGAGAAAGAGAGGGAGGGAGGAAGAGAGAGAAGGGAAAGAGATAAAGAAGGATGGAAGAAGAGAGAGAAAGAAGGAGGAAGATAGAGAGGGTGAGAGAGAGAGGGAAAGAGGAAGCGAGGGGGAGAGGAAGGGAGGAAATCAGAGAGAGGGAGGTAGAGAGAAAGAGAGAGAAGGAGGAAGAAAAGGAGAGAGGGAGGAGGGAGAGACAGGGAGAAAGCAGAAGAGAGAGGGAAGTAAGAAAGTAGAGAGAGAAGGAGGAAGGAGAGGAGGAAGGAGATACGGAGATGAAAAGAGGAGGAGGAAGGGAGGAAGGAAAGAAGGAGAGAGAGAGAAGGGGAGGAAGACAAATGGCGGTAGGTAGAGAGGAAGTGAGAGAGGGAGAGAGAAGGGGAAGAGAAAGAGGGAAGAGGGGAGGGGTGTGCGTGTGAGAGAACTGAAAGCTGTTTATGAAAACATGTTATGTCAATGAAAGAGAAAAAATTGAATCAGTGATATATATTAATGTGTTGATTTATATGAGAAATGTTTAACTTAAAGAAGATATACTGTATATATAAGGAACTATAAATATGTAAGTTAAAAGGGTGAAAAATATGTTTCATTGCATACCTTTTGTATGAGTCATATTGGAAAAATAAATAAAATAAAATATAATTAATAATAATAATAGTAACAACAACAACAATAAAATACAACAATCCTTGCCTTGAGAAAATATCATTCTGTGGTAAAAGGAGTTTATCAACCATCCTTACCTTTTGCAAATACAGTATGGTCCCTTTCAGCACAGCATAAAATTTCTTCCATCCTCTTCGTCCTCTTGGAGCTGAAAAAGGTAGATAAATATTTCCCATGGCTACACGATTATCATGTGAAATCATAAGAAAAGTCCACAGAAAGGTACTTTCAAATGTATAATGCATAAAAAAACAAGATAAGAGAGACTAATAAACTGAACCAGCTATTAATATTATATGTAAATATTTGTTTTCAATTTAATAGATATGAAAAGGTACAGTCAGTCCTTGATTTATAACAGTTTGTTTAGTGACCATTCAAAGTTATAATGGTACTGAAAAAAGTTACTTATGACCATTTTTCACACTTAGGATCATTGTAGCAGCCCCATGGTCACATGATCACAATTCAAAAGCTTGGTTGCTGGTTCACATTTATGATGGCTGCAGTGTCATCGGGTTACGAGATCACTTTTTACAATCTTCTGACAAGCAAAATTAATGGGGAAGCCTGATTCACTTAACAATCATTTTACTAATTTAACAAATGCAATGATTCACTTAACAACTGTGGCAAGAAAATTCATAAAATGGGGCAGATTCACTTAACAAATGTTTCACTTAGCAACATACATTTTGGCTCAATTGTGGTCGTAACTCAAGGACTACTGGTACTTTTAAAATAAATAGGAGAAAATATGAAAGGAACACTTTCAAACTATGAAGCAAAAAATGGAATGAGAGGTCACTCTTGGACCATGCCAAAAACAAAAACATAAGAAATAGTGATAAAGAGTCCATGATGAGAATAAAGACAAAAAGCATGGATTAAGCTAGATATCATCCACTACTAAGGTATTTAAAAGACAATTGCACAAAAAATAGTAAACAGCCTCTGAACTCTAAGCCATTTCTGCATAGATTGCTGATAATGTAAAAAAAAAAACATTGCGTGCATTTCCCTGCTTTCCCTTTAATATATAGGAAATTGAGTTAACTGGAATTGTTTTAATCTGGAATTATCAACATTTTAAAGAATAACACACAATTTTATGTATTGCAGTTATTTTCTATGTGAAATGAGTGCAAGATTTTCTGTTATAAACAATGGTGTGGAAAGTACTTTCCCAGGGCTTCCTCTCATAGTTCTTCAATGGAATCCAAGAATCACATGTCGGTAGTGATTATGCTCTAAGATGCTGTTTGCTTTAATCACAGCATGTTACATAGCCATTAACTATGGCTTTCCACTGCACAATGAGCTAATTCGAAACAAAACATATTAGTATAAAGTAAGAACCTAGTCACTGGGCTGCCTTTTGAAGCAACCTTTGAATTACAAGTTGGGCGTATGAAAGTTTTTAAAACAATCATAATCAAAGGTTATTCATTCTGTGGTGCTACATTGACAATGGAAGTAATAGGCTATTAACAAATAAGAATGGTAACTATTTCATTGGCTGTGATTGACTTAGTTTTGCCTTAGAATCTTGTATAAACATAGTCACTGTAGCTCATTAAAAACATAATTAAAAGATGGATTTAATGTTAATGTGATATAAGAAACTAGGGATTTTAAATCCTTTTGGTCTGAACTTAACCAAAAGGAAAGGTAATTGAACCTGAAAGTTGCCAGAGTAATATAAAATGATAAATGGAAGTAAGTGGTGCTGTCATATGTGCAAAGCTGTGAAATAATTAATAACAAAATTAATTGGTAAAGATTATTTATTCCATCTTTATTTGTACTGACAGTTATAAATACAGTACATCATAGACTCAAATTGTTATTTCATCATCCCAATCTTGTCCTGATCTTGTCCTCCCCAGTTAAGACTTACTTCTCTTCCCATCCATGTCAGCATGGGTTTTCCTAGTGAGGATGCCATGCTTGTAGGTAACAGCATTCTGGGCCTGGGGAGCATCCAGGAAAGGGTTACTGCCATCAACTATCCTTGTGATTTTCTTTGCACTGGCACCAAATTTATCATCCACCAATTCTGATAATGACTTCCTGAGTTCATCTTCATCACTTTGACGCAAGACAAAAAGAATAAAAAAAAATTAAGCTGAAGCATAGAAATTTGGGAGGGAAATGCCACAAAAACAAAAAAAGTCATTAGTAAGTTATGTAGCTGTTGTTCTAAAGTTATTAATATAGAAGTATTCTTTTTGTTTTTTTTCCTTTTTATTAGTTTATACGTAATATAAAATACAAAAATACAAAAGCAAATAATAGGAAAAGTAGGGGAGGGAAAAGGGAAGTAAACAAAAGTACTTGGGTTGTTTTTTTTCTTTTGTCAAAACTGTCAGTTTAGCCATCTCTGCTAACTCCATCAGCTTTTGCAGTCATTCATCCATTGTAGGGATTAAAGCATTCTTCCATTTTTATGCATAAAGTAATCTTGTTTCCATCAACATATATAACATCAAAGTTCCAATTTCTCCCCCTAAGTCTTTTAATATAGAAATATTCCAGACTGCAGCATCAGAAAGTGGCCCATATGAAAATAAAGGGAATGGAAATGATCATCTCAATTTGTCTGCATACTGGCTAAATTCTGAAGCTCTAAAACAGAGGAAATTGTAGCTGGACAACAAAATTCATTTTCTTTTCCAAATGGGGATGAGCTTCTGCCACACCTAGCAGTGATTTTTCAAGAGGAAACCTCATATATCCTGTGCAAATGGATGAAAATGAGGAAAGTTCTTGAAATTCAGTTGAATCTTTAACCAGGTTGGAACATATCAGGTTATTTTTATGGCTCTCCAAATGAAACAGGATCCCCTCCAAAATGACCTGATTTGAATATGGATCATCCTGAATCCCCATGATTTCTTCAATTTTACAACCTTTCTTCCACTGATGTTAAAGCAAATCACTGCAGTTGTTAAGTGAATCATGTGATCATTAAGCAAATTCAGTTTCCCTTATTAACTTTATTTTTCAGAATCCATCTGGGAAAGTTGCAAATAGAGACCATGTAATGACCCGGGGCATGGCACTAAGGCAACACAGCCAGACAACCGGTATGAGTCCCTTTATTGACACCAACTTTGCCCCAATGTCCTGTTTACTCTTCGGACTGGATAAAAATTCTCCCCAAACCTGTAGCAGCTTCTTGCTGTTATATTCCTGTCAAATGCTGTAGGTAGAAAGACTGCAATAAATCACTGATAATGATGATGATGCAAAACAAAATAAGCACACAGGAGCATGGTGGTAATAATTCAAATGGTCAGGAGGGAAGCCAGAAATACCCAACACTCTGCACTAGAATAATTTCAGCATTTGTTCCTGACAAAATGCTCCTCCCAACTGCAGTCTCCTTTTAAACTCCCTCTGCAGGTGTGCCCTGTGAAGGGAATCGGGGCCTGCTCCTTCCTTGTAAGCCACGCAACCCATGTTTTTCTCTTCTGCGTTCTTCCCTACGTGCCCTAGGTTGAGGAAGGGATGGGCCTTGGTCTTCGTCTGAGCCCTCTCTACCTCTCCCCTGCTTTGCCCAGCCTGACTGTGCCCTTCCCCCACCTTCTCCACAGCCAAAGGAACCTCTCTCCCATGTCAGCTGTTCATCTTCTGCTTCGGATTCAGACTCTGACATGGGCACGACAGACCACACGTTCCTTGGACAATGCAACTATTATAAATATGTGCTGGTTGCCAAATGCCTGAATTCTGATTACATGACCATGTGGATGCTGCAAAGGTCACAGATGCAAAGAGCATTGTAAATAACCTTTTTCAGTGCTACTGTAACTTTGAATGGCTGCTAAATGAAGTTATAAATCAAGGACCACCTCTACAGTGCAGTAAGCCAAGAAATGTGAGGAGGGGACTTCAAGTCTGTGAGTGGTTCTAGAGGAGAAGCAGTGCAGCCTAATAGCTCTCCCAACTAGGACAAAGGAGGAGAAACTGATGCATATGAAAGATACAGAGAGTATTTTACTAAGCCACAGTACTTCACCCATGATAGGATTAAATAGAAAGGAAAAGGTAATCAGTATCCAGTGCTTCCACCAATTTCCCTCACTCATTATAGCAGGCAGCAATCTTGGGAAACATGATAAAGTATATGGAACAAATGGTCCAGCAAAGGGCATAGATGTTGACCATTTGTATGATCCTAGACTTAAAGGCAGGTAGAGAATGTGGTGAGACAAAAAGGCAGATGCTGATTCTGTGAAAGGCAGAAGGCTTCATTATCATCAGTTCCTCCAAATGATGCACATCTAATCCTGTGGAGATTAATATGTAGAACATGACTTTGGAGCTTTTGACATCAGGACAAAAGAGTGTCCACTACCAAGCTGATGCTTATGTTTCTGTGAAATTTTACTAGAAGGTTGGTAGAAAATCTCCCCATGACCTTCTAGAGTGTGTCTCAACTTAGGACAATTTTATAATAACATCTGACCACTGTCCCCAGCATAAGCATAGTTTGTCTAGCAGGCACCATTGTTGAACCCAATCACATTTTTTTCTTTAAAATTAAGCATTTAGGCATCAATTTCTCTGCATTCTTATGGTGACTACTAGTTAAAAGTGAGCCATTAGCCCTATTCATGGCACCTCTCCTTTTTGTTCCTTCGGCTTCCCTTTCTGATTTACTTTATTCTACCATGTACACTGCTTGCCCATGCCCACATGGTAGCAGCTGCCTTCCTACGTGCTTGTGCCTCATTTTTGGTGGCTGCTGAATTTTCCCTGTGTCCAATGCTTGCTTATGTTCAGCCTGTCTTCATCACCTGCTTGCCTGCTGGCAGCATATCTGCACCATCCCCCAGTGACAGACTGCTTTTTCTTCATTCTATGTCCATCGAGCAGACTGAAGTAACAGTGTGGTCTGACAGAATACATTTCTTAGCTTCACTTGGCAAAAAAGACTATTCAGCAGCTGGTCTTTGGTCTCCTCAGTAGAGCAGAAGAGAACAAGAAAAATATCCTTGAAGGTTGCTGCTGGGATTGTCTCTATTTCTCTGGAGAACTAGAGTGGAATGAATTCTGTGAGGAATGATTGATCTTCAAAACCTCTGCTTCTTTGATGTGTTTTAAATAACATATCAGATCTAATTTTCCAACGATTTGCCTGATCCATTTTTTTCGAGAGATTTGTAGGTCTATACTCTCATGCAACATAAATAACTTCTCTTAGAGAAGTCTTTTTCAACTTGTGGAGTGAATCTTTTTATACAAATTTCCTCTGAAGAATTAGTGAAAAATGGGCTTGGCTGCTTAGAAAAGTGATTTGAGTTCTGGTCTAGCTCTGAAACATTACATCTGGCCTTGAAACCTTATTGGGTTGTCACTGTGTATTGTATCTCAGAAGACATTTATATTTCAATTTGTCAGTACTGAATCATATAAATTCTCTTCCTGCAATATTCAACAAAGGGCAAAGCATATTCAAAGCATCCCCAAATATTCTGAAACTTCAAGAGTGGGAAGAGACCATATTGCTTGAAAAACATGAGGTCTCTCAAATCATTAAATTCTGCTATAATGCTTGAGGAATATCTTCTTTCTAGTGAATTTTAATTATAGAAATTCAAGTCAAGTCAAGTAGGTTTTATTGTCATTTCAACATTATACAGTACAGTACATGAAATGTACTGTAAATGAAAAAACGTTTCCCCAGGACCAAAAAGCTACATCAGACAACATAGATAAAAAAGAAAAAGAGCAGGACACAGAACTACACGTACCTCTAAATCTAAGAACTTAGGGGAAAAAAAGCTTATTAAATTGCACAAAATAAATATTTCCAATAAAATAATTATTTTCCCCCTTTAATCTGAAAGAATAAACGACAAAAACACAACACAATCCCTAATAGCTCTTCTATATTAGTGAGGCTTTGACTGCTGTGGACTCTAAAAACCTACTCTGTAAATTTGTTCCTTCCAGCTGTTGGAAGTTAGCACCCACCCCTCTCCTAGAAAAAATGAAATATTCCAGGAAATATTAAAAGGCAGAATATTTCCCCTAAAAGAGAAATAGAAATCTTAAGACTGAAACTCAGCCCCCTGCCCCCAGCAGATACTTTGGGTATTTGGAAAATGAAAGACTGAGCTAGCTTTATTTGCAACATAAAAGGCCCTCACCCTCAGGACACTATTGGATTGTCCAACTGTCCACATGGCACAAACAAAAGCTTCAACCAAATTTGAATCATGATCCATAGCCACATGGGAAACTGACAACCAATCAGGATACTTGCCCTTGTCACAGGAACAGGAAGCAAGGTCATGGCCCAAGAGGGTATAAATCTAGCCCTCTCCCTCACTTTCTTCCCTTTTCGCCCAGGACCTCAAGCCATGAGGTCCTGCTCCTGCTCCACCAATAAAACCATCCTTCCAAGCAATCTCCATGTTTCCAGTGTCTTTCTTCCCACTTGGAACTGAACCCAGATGGACATTTCTTCCAACACAGCTAACCAATTAGACAATATAAACCTGGTATTCAATTGATGCCCTATTCCTTTATATATTTGTTTAATATTAACATTAACATTTCATATTGTTTCATACACAGGTCTATAAGAATTCTGGCCAAAAGGAAAATTTCCCCTTAAAGAAACCTACCCTATTCCTGGACTGGGAGGCCCTGCCCATCATTTATTTTATTTTATTTTATTTTATTATTTGACTTCTATACCGCCTCCCTCCCAAAGGACTCGAGACGGTGTACAGCCTTTTTAAAAAACACAGATATATAACAATTTAAAAACAAAATTAAAATTTAAAATAAGTGCGGTGGCTGGTCAATTAAATTAAAAACCAATTAAAATTAAACAGTTAATTTTTTTTGAAATGTTAAAAATTTAAAATTTAAAAACTAATTTAAAACCCCCAACTGATGGTACTAGGCCAGACCGGCCTGTTGAAACAAGTAGGTTTTTAATGCGCGCTGGAAGGTCCATAGGTCCGTGATGGTCTGAATCTCCGGGGGCAATTCATTCCAAAGGGAGGGTGCACCCACAGAGAAGACTTGAACCCTCGGGGCTGTCAGACGACACCGTCCAGACAGTGGAACCCCAAGGAGGCCCGCCCTGTGGGAATGCAAAGGTCGGCTGGAGGCTAGTGGCCTTTAGTCAATCCTCTCTCACCCTATGAGGGAGGCCAAAACAAATCACATGCCAAGAAACTTGTCAACAATATTGCAGGGACTACAAGTAGTCCTCGACTTACGACAACAACTGAGCCCAAAGTTTATGTTGCCAAGTGAGATATTTGTTGAGTTTTGCCCCATTTTATGATCTTTCTTGCCAAAGTTGTTAATTGTTGCAGTTGTTAAAGTTAGTAATGCAGTTATTAAATGAATCTTCTTGATTGACTTGTCAGAAGGTTGCAAAAGGTGACCATATGACCCTAGGACACAACAACCTTCATAAATATGAATCAGATGCCAAGCAACTGAATTTTGATCACGTGACCATGGGGATGCTGCAATGGTTGTAAGTGTGAAAATGAGTTATAAGTCACTTTCTTCAGTGCTATTGTAACTTTGAATTCAATCCTTTGTTGTCAATCCTTTATTGTCAATGCACAACATGTGTGCAGCGAAATTGAATGGTCACTAAATGAACTGTTGTAAGTCAAGGAAAACAAACTTTTCCAAACATATGTGAAACAAATTATTTAGTAAAACCAGTATAAATGAATTTCATCAGCAATAAATACCATGAAACAAAGAATAATATTGTTGAGACTTCCAGGACAGAGAAATTGATGATTGTCTCATACTAAATGGCTACATAAGGGAACAAACTTTTCTTTTTCCTGGCTTGAAATCCAAACTAAAATATTTTGAGTATCTGGTGATAAGCTCTGCTTTAAGGTAATTTCTGAGTCCTTGAAATTTTTTCCTAAATTAACATTAACTCTGAAAAGAATGCTGCTAAAATGTAGATAGCACTGAAAATAATAAAGTAATGTGAGTTCCATTAAGCAGGAAAGTCTCTGTACCAAACTTGGTTCTTGATGACTGAATGGATACATCCATGTTGAGCTGAGGGCAACTACAGTGAAGAGGTTTCTCCTTGCCTTTTGGGATATTGCTTTGATTTCCCAATTTAGCCTACACTCTTAGGATTTCCTTGATGATTCCCAGGTACAACCCTCCTTAATTTTTCTCAGGTCAGACAAGGTTGGCTTTAACTTGTCATGTCCTGCAATAGATTAATTAAATAATTTCAACTATTGACCATACACCTCAGTTACAAGATTGCCTACAAACAGAAAACAATACCAACCAGTAAATGAAGTACTGTAGGTAATACAGCTGCAGTCATTCTCATTGAAGGTAATACTACATTTAAAGTATTTTAAAAAGCAATTGGACTCCACTTATATTTTTCTATTGTATTCTTTGAATTTTTTGAATTATATATTTTAACAAGCTTGTTTAAATAATCCTTTGCTATCTCTTTCTGTTTATATCATACTAAGGAAAACTGCTGTAAAAATGAGCTCTCAAAACACTATATATTGTTCTCTATTGAGAACAATGATTTTTACAAACTCTTAAAATTGTTTATCATTCATGTCAAGATGTGCATACTGTTTCTATTGGGAACAAAGTCCATACATCAATATCTTTATAGGGGTTACAGTCACCAGACAATAATTTATTATATATATTTAAAAAATTACTTACATTGCCCATTCTAGTTTTTCATTTTTTATGGAGTTATACAGGGTCTGAAACAAGAACATAACATTATCAGAATATTTCTGAATATCTATTAATCATTATTAAATTTTCTGATATGGGAAATATTTTACAGTTATCCTAAATGCAAAATAAAAATTGCACTTGATCAGCATTCTGTGTACAAAAACTAGACATACACATTTTGTTTCAGCATTGAAGGCATGGGACAGTATCTTTCATTTCCCAGGAGCGATAAGCCAGATCAGTTTAATTTAGAACAAGGTGTGCAGTAGACATTTGTTCTTGAACCTCCTTTATGCTGCCTCCTTTGTTTAATGAAAAATAAATTTGTTTATAGAAAAATAAATTTGAAGTGCTTGTTTATTTATTTATTATTTCAGAGTATATGAGTAATGAATAATCAAGGCAATTTGCTTTTTTCATCAAATATTCCTATAGATGCTTTGGTTTTCTGCTACCATTTTTAGAACTATCTTACTGTTTTATCTTCATAGCTCTGGTTTTAAGAAGATTGTAACTGAAATAAAATTATTCAATAATAATGATCCAATTTAAGTGAGCTTTTTGGTAAAGAACCAATTCTATAAGATAGCTAGCTGTTTGATATAAATCTATATTAATCATGTTAACAATGGCACATTGTTTATTATTCTGCATTATTATTCTGCATTATTCCTTGGATTTTACTTCTTGTAAAACCTGTTTTTTTACTGTAAAAAGGATAAAGATATAAACATCTGTTTAGAAAAACCTGCATAGCAATAGCAGTTAGACTTATACACTACCTCACAGTGCTTTTTACAGCCCTCTCTAAGCTGTTTACAGAGTCAGCATATTGCCCCCAACAATCTAGGTCCTTATTTCGGAAGACTGAGTCAAACTTGAGTCAGGTGAGAATCGAACTACCGAACTGCTGGCAGCTGGTATCATATTCTGATATTTTATTTTATCTTTAGGATCTATTTTCCTTTCCAAGTTTATACTGCTTCAGAAGATAATAGAAGATGCATTAGTTTGAATACTCCTAAGTGAGCAGCTTCCTTCTTACACAAAATAAGTACTCTAAATAAAAGCTTCGTAGCACCCTTAAATCTTTTCATGGTGACTTTCAAGAGACAGAAGTCTTTAACATGAAAGAAATCTAAATTCAGTACTTTCTATATTTGTAAGCCTAAATAGTATAACACTTTTTCTGATGATTTGCATTGAGTTTCATGGAACTGAATGTCTCTAGATGTCTATACTTTACATAATCTCCAAGCATCATGTCCATTAATTATGCAAACTGAATAATATGGATATAGTCCAAGACATTTGTAGAACAGGGTGACAAAAGCTGATATAGACAATATCTTAAGAATGAAAATGAGAATTTGCAGGCACAGCATGTAAGCAGTGATAGCTTATCATCCACTACACTATGTGTCTCAATTTCAGGCCCCTTGGCTTTTATCAACGATAATGACTCATTTTTGAGCATATCATTACCTTTAACAGTTCCTTTGCAAAATCTTTCCCATCATTTAGTCCATCCAGATTTGCTGTAAACTGTTGGCAGGACATCTTTTTCCCAATATTCTATAATGCAGAAGAGCAGATCACTAGACACCTTTTTTCCAAAAAACCATAATATTTTATATACTGTATGAAATATATGACTATTCAGATAAATGAGTCAGATGTTTCCTATATAGCAATATTTCTCTAGAGATCAGGTCCAAAGTGCAGCAAAATGAAAAAGAAAAAAAATAGATTCATTTTATAAGCAGCCATCATTTAAATGAATCAGGTTTGCATGTGGACATAAAGTGAACTAAAAGATTCTTGTCTGGATTCCAGTCCTGAAAACTTCCCAGAGAAATGAGAAAGAGGATTCCTTATTGCAATCTCAATGGCCTCTTTCTTTAAAATCAGTTTAAAAAGCCCTTTTCATCTAATATTGCATAATGGGACTCCAAAGTGCTTAACTGATAAACTATCAAAATCAGAAACTCACCTGGATGTAAGGTTCCCATAATTGTTCTGATATCACATCCAGCAACATCATCAGCTTCTGATTACATGTGTGGGATGTTGTATCCTTAACAGTAATATGTGAACAGGAACTACAACTGTTTAAAATGGCTTAGGTTCCTGTTCACATATTGCTGAGATGTTCCTATAACATATTTAGTATATTTCCTTATGCTAGATATGTTAAATATTTTACATTAGGGCTTAAAAAACATTCAGATCAGGGAATAACTTCAAACCTACCTCCCAAATTAATTTAACAAATAGAAAAGCACCCAATACAGCCTTCTAATTGTTTTGATGATTAAAACATTCCTATGTATGCTCAGAAGCTCCATTTTTCATTGATGCAGAAATCTGAATTGTATTGATCTGACATAGAGATTCAGCTGGGATATATAAATTGGATCAATTTTCTAAATAATTCAAACAACTGACTGATTTTTCACACAACCATAATTTATAGATTAGTGCAGAGTATAGATATACCACTAGCATGGCATGTAAGGATACAACATCCCACACATATAATCAGAAGCTGACGATGTTGCTGGATGTGATATCAGAACAATCATGGGAACCCTAATCTTAGGAAGAAGTTGTGGCTCGTTAAATCTGAGCAACTGCCAGAGGCCACCTCCAGTAAACATGTTGAAATAGGGTGCTATGGGGAAAACTCCAAGTAGTCCTCACTTAATGATGGGAAATAGGATCAAAATTCCCATCACTCAAATGAGGTAGTCATAAAACATGATAACAGATGATCCCCATCCCTTAATGATGGCCCTGCAGTCCTGGTTACTATCAATAAGCCAGGATTGCAGGCTCTTAAGCAAGGACTTCATGTGACTGGGATTTGCTACTTCTTTCTGGCTTCCAACAAAGTCAATGGCAGCTTAGCAGATGGCAAGCAGGTGACTGCTATAGAGTGCAGCCAGGTGGGATGGTGCTGTGGTGCAAGTACAGGTCCCCACCTGTAGGATAGGTGGCATGGTGCAGCGTGGGGGGGGGGATAGGTGGCATGGTGCAGCGTGACTATGAACATGTGAGAAAGGGTGCTGCGGCATGAATGTAGCTGGGCAGGCAGAAGGTATGTGCTTTGGCTTGGCATGAGCATGGCCAAGAAGGGGGCCATGTGCTATGGAGTACAAATTCCTATGGGGAAGGATGCTGCAGGCAAATACACACTATGGAATTTCAGATCCCAGGATCTCGTACTCGGTTGTAGGGTTCCTCAAGAGATAACGGGGCAGCAATTTATATGAGTGACTTGAAACCCTCCCTGCTGGCTTTGAGTTTGCTTAGGAAGTTAGCAAAGAAGGTTGCAAAAGACCATCATATGACTGAGAGAACGCAAAATGGTTGCCAAGTGCCCAAATCTTGATTATGTGCCATTGGGATGCTGCAGCAGCTGGGACATCAAGGATTGGTCATAAGTGCCACTGTTCAGCACTATTGTAACAGTGAATGAGTTGGTCTGAACGAGTAATGCAAGGACTACATATATACTACAGTTTGTGGTACTTATTCCTTAAGAATTGTGCTGAATAAGTATCTTATGCTGAAATAACTGAAGGGAAAATACAGACTGGAAATAAGGAATACAAATCAGAATAAGGCTTTTTTATGGTCATGAGAATATCCTGGGATTTCAAGTATTGCACTTTGTCCCTTCTTTTCTTCATATTGCTTTATCTGCTTGTTATTTACACAGCTGTAACAAAATTATTTTGTTATCATACAGATAATAAGGAAAACGTTCAATTGTTTCTTCTAATTGCTTGCCTGCCTGCCTGCCTGCCTTCTATGTTTCTGAAGAAATTTACAGATCTGTAAACTCCCAAATTGTTTCACGAGATGGCAGCACTGTCCTACCTTTTTTGTCTGTGCTTGGAAGTGACGCAGTCAGTTCATAACTGAATGTGAGACCACCAGAGAATCTGAGGCCCGTAAGGTAGACTGGGAAATTGAAAAACATACAGGACAGTAGTAAAGTCACACCACTGCTGTGCTGCTGCCAAGTAAACTGCATGGATTTGCAGGAGGTAAATTTGACTTTTTTTATTTAAGCTCCATATATAAGGTGATCTCAGCCAGGAATAGATATATACTGCTCCATACACAGAACATATCATCCATCCATGGAATGCCTGTTTTCAGACAATCAATGCATGGAGTGTAGGGTGACCAACCGTCCTCTTTTGCCTGGACATGTCCTCTTTTTACGTCCAGTCTGGGGTGTCCGGGCGGGTTTTATAAATTTTATAAATTTACCCGGATGCCCCGGACTGGCCGTAAAAGTGGAGATATCATGTCCGGGCAAATAGAGAAAAGCGGCTCCGGCAAGAGGTCCCGCCTTCCCTGCGTCGTCGGCTTGGTCCAGCCATCCCGCCCCCCCTTGCTGATTGGAACAAGAAGCTTCTTGCTTCTCAGTCTAGCCACGTCGCGGAGAGCTCCGGGGAGGGGCTGCAGCGCCAAGTCTGGATTTGTGGTTGATTTCTGGGCGAAGGGAAGCCAACCCCCATGCCTCCCCACCCCCCCCACCGCCCCACCACCACTGCTGCTGCCACCGCCCCCCCCACCGCCCCTGCCGCCCCCCGTCCTCTTTTTTGGATATCAAATATAGTCACCCTAATGGAGTGAAATTTGCAAGCTCCATAGGGTTTGCTTCATCAGAATCCAGAACAGGGCAGGTACCTGGACAGAATCTGAAAAGCCTAATATGCAGTTGTGAAATTAGAAGCAATATTTGTAAAATTACCTTACCTTGAAGATCCCTGGTGTGTGTGTGAGTGTCCTTTCTCAACTTTTTAAAAGGATTTAGATGCACACACAAGCACTTGTTGCTTTAAGTGGCACATTTTTGGACTTTCATATTGCAGCTTCTTGTAACCAAATAGTGGCACGTTGCCAGATAGCCACATTGGAAGAAGCTGTAAGATGAAAAGAATGCCTGTGCTGTTTCACACAAGTGGGTGAGTATACACAGGATCCTTTTTTTAAAACTTAAAAAAAGATCCATCACTTAGTTACCTCCAAGGTAAGATACCCCGTTCCCTTTTCAGGGCTCTTATATAAATTTATTTCCTATGAAAGAGAAGGAAATACTGGTGGAAATTTCTCAGGTATGTGGTGAAGGATTGAGTCTAACAAAAACAACATATGAAGAGATATACTTTCATTTTTATAGCCTCAGTGTCAAGACTGATTCACACTTTCACCTACATTTCTTCTTTGCTTTCAGCTTGACAATAACAGGGAGGGGGGTGATTGGAATGCAAGGGAGAGAGAATAGTATTCAAGCATCTGGTGGCACTGTGGGACATTGCTGGCATCCCAAGGAAATACCAAGCAAATGCCCTGGTGATGCAGACTCATAGAAAAAGTATAACAAAAGGAACATGTGTGATTGGTGGACATTTTGGACTGTAGGCTTGGACCATAATCCCTGAGTTAGCCGAAACCAAGCTGAAAGAGAAAACATGGGTAGCTCAAAAGATCATGGAGGTGTCTCCCCAATCCAGCGAGGGGGAGGGAACTCTGACCCATGTCAAGGCCAGGTCTTCTATAAGAGTGGCAGTGATGGTGAAGACAACCTAATGGTAAGTGGTACCATCATCCCCATGACAACCCAGGTAGAGATTTTGGTGGCCTCCTCGAGAGTCAGGGGGCCCTTGTGGCCTTATTGGACTCAAATTGCACTAGGTGCCTAATTAGCCTCCAGACAGTGGAGAAGTTAGAACTGAGGAGGTTAAGATAGCCCATGGGGTTCTCTCAGTTAGATGGTTCCCTTATGGGATGCCAACAACCTGCCTAATGGAGCCAATGAGCCTCAGGGTTGGGACCCAGGTAGAAACTATTCATTTTATTGTGGCTCCTGGAATGACTGAAGCCATGGTCCTAGGACTCACCTGGTTGAGCAAATTTAACCTATCAGTAGACTGGGACAGCAGTATATGGTGAATGAAAAAGAAAGCAGATAGTTGGCAGGAGCCAGTGAAAGCACCAAACACCAGCCATGAGCCTGTAGTTAGGAAAGTGAAAGTGAAGTCAGTGAATACACTAAAGGGAAGTGAGGAGTTAGAGCCACTCATTCCAAATGAATACCACAACCTAGCAGAGCTGTTTAGTGAGAGGGAATTGGACACCCCAACACTCCACAGACTGTGTTATTGAAATCTTGCCTGTACCTAAATTGCCCAAGATGAAGATGTACTCCATGACACCGAGGGAGATGGAAGAACTTTGGGGGTTTATAGACAGGAACTTAGCCAGGGGATTTATCTAGCCAGTGAAATCAAGGATGGCTGCCCCTGTGCTTTTCAAGGAAAAGAAAGATGGGTCTCTCAGGTTATATGGACTACAGTGTGGTTGGACTATGGTGGGTTGAATTGTATCTGTGTGGAAAATGTGTATTTGCTCTCCCTCATGAGGGACATGGTGGGCTACTTAGCCAAAGGGAAGATTTTCACTAAGCTGGACTTGAGAGAAACATACTACCAAGTGAAGACTAAGGAAGGGGATGAGTGAAGATCGTGTTTAACTGCCCTTTGGGTACCAGTTTTGGGTGATGCTATTTGAGCTGCAAGGGGCACCAGTGATATTTATGCAGTTGATAAAGCCCTGCATGAACACCTACATAAAGGGATGCTGGTGCACCTAAGTAACATTCTAATTTATACCAAAACCATGGAAGATCGCATAAGGATAGTGAGGGCAGTATTTGAGAAACTAAGAAAAGTTGTATCCCAAGCTATCTATGTGTGATTTTCACAAGACCATCTGGGGTATCACATGTCTAAGGATGGAATGGAAATAGACCCGGGTAAGGTGAGGGCAATTCTGGCATGGGAGGCCCCTTGGACCAGGAGGCATGTACAGAACTCCCTGGGATTTGTGAACTTCTATCAGAAGTTCATCCCCATTTTTGCCCAGATAGGTATGTCCATCATCCAATGGTGAAATTCAGCCAAGACGCACCAGTTCTGCTGTTGTGGTAGAGGCAACAAAGCTTGGCCCTGCCCACCCTCTCCTGACGATGTTTGGGCCCTCCCACCGACCCTTGTTCTTTTCTTGCTTATATTCCCTTCAATGTTTTAGTTTGTTATTCACCTGGGTTGTGCACAACAGCTGTTCTGCGCACCCCTGCAGCCTTCCCAACCAGCTGGGAAGCCTCTGGAATGGAAAAATTGTAGTTTAAAGTGCTGTATGGCAGCGCAGTTGGTGTGTGCCCGTGCAAAGTGCATGCACCGAACCGGTAGTGAAGCCGGTTCAGTTGCACTACTGCCATCATCTACCTGCTCAAGACATGGGGAGGAGTAGAAACCAAACTAAATCAGCCACTAAATTGGTCTATCAAATGCCAAGTGGCCTTCAAGAAACTGAAGCAGCTCTTTGCTGAGGAACCAGTTTTGAAACACCCAAACCCAGATGTGCCTTTCTTAATCCAAGCAGACACTACCTATTTGACAGTTGGGGCAGTTTTATTCAAGAGGAAAGAAAAAGGGGTGTTGTAGCCCTGTGCCTATACATCTTGCAAATTATCTAATACTGAGAGATGTTGGACCATCTGGGAAAAGGAGGCTTATGCTGTCCAATGGGCTCTTCTAACATGGAGGCAATTCTTAGAGGGTATTAGAATCACATCTGAGGTATGGATGGACCACAAGAATCTGGAGGCATTGGTGACCCCAAGGAAGCAATCCCTAAGCTGGCTTGCTGGGCTCAATATTTTAACCGCTTCGATTTCACCCTTTAGTATTTACCAGGGGGTAATAATTTCTTAGCAGATGCCCTCTCTCAGATGCCCCAGTACAGGAGTACCTGAGAGGAAGTAGTTAACTTCATTATTCCATCTAGGCAGTTCACAGTGCCAGTGCTCACATCACAGCATAGAACAGTCTCCTCACAGCCAACTGGGGATTGGTGATTCAACTGCTAAAAGATGCCTTGGGGGCAGATGAGTGGTTCCAGAGACATAAAGATGACAAAGGGGGGAGGGCTTGGCATGGAAGGAGTAAATCATACGTTCCAGCCAGCCAGAGAAACTTGATCCTGAAGAGGAGCCATGACACAAAATCTGCAGAGCATGTTGGCTTTCTGAAGACCTTTCACCTGGTAAAAAGACAGTTTTGATGGCCAAAGATGAAAAACAACATTGAAGCCTATGTGGCCAGTTGTCCTGAGTGTGTCTCCATAAAACACCTACCTAGGAAGCCTCCAGGCTTGCTACAATTGATAGCCAACCCAGCTAACCTGTGAGAGGAGATATCTATGGACTGTATTATAAAGTTTCCTGAGAGTGCTGGAAACACAGTAATTTAAACTGTCATTGACCTGTTCTCGAAGCAAGCACACTATGTGGCATGCCTGAGGATTCCTTCAGATCAGGTCCTAGCCAAGATGTTTGTGCAGCAAATCTGCAGACTATACAGGGTCCCAAAGCACATTATCTCAGACCAGGGGGTGCAGTGGATAGGGATCTTCAGGCTCTCACCCTTGGCCGTATCTCCTTCGACTCCAGCCTCCTGCTTCAGCCCATTTACAGCCAGCTTTCCTACTCTGCTGGCTGTCCTCTGGCCCTTTGCCATGGCCAATGGTCCTCTGGCCCTCCACCCTTTGGCTCACAGGACAATTAACCACCACCCAATCGGCCGATAGGCAATAGCAGGGACTGTGGGGGAGGTGCAGCAGCCTAACGGCAATGGGGCACAACTTCAGACATGGGATAAGGTGGCTTCTGGCATGGAGGGAGTGCGTGGCAGACAAACAGCAGAGGATCACAGCTTCAGACATGGGGAAAAGTGGCTACTGGCATGATGGGCATGGCAGCCGAACAGAACAAGCTCATGGCTTCAGGCATGGGGGTAAGTGGCTTCTGGCATGGGGGGTTGCAGCAGCCAAATGGTGGTGGTGCATGGCTTCTAGTGAAGGGGAAAGTCGCTTCTGACACGGGGGGCCACAACAGCTGAACAGCTGTGATGCATGGCTTCTGGTGCAGGTTAGGGGAAGGAAGGAAGGGGAGGAATGCATCATGCCATGCCCCCCAGATCCTGCCCCCAGCTCTTTGGAAAGCTGCAAGAAGCTCCCATCTCAACTTCTCTCATTGCTCTTGTTCTTTTCCTCCACAATATCACAGCCTGCATGTATGTCTTCTCCTTCACCATCCCTCTTGCAGCCTTTTCTGGTAATTTTTTTCCAGACTCTTTTATTTTCTGTTTGAATAAACCTACATCTCAAGATCCAGCTGCTGCCAACATCCCACCCAGCACCCAGAGATCCCTGTCACCAGACATCACACTCAGCCCCAGCTATCCTTCCTTCCTTGCTTGCTTCCTTTCCCTCTCTCTCCCTCCCTCCTTTTAGGAGTCAAAATGAGAAGTCCCCTGCCTGTTGTCTGCTCTGCCTGGAGCAGCTGACAGCTTAAAAAAACAAACTGCAGAGCAGCGCCTTCCTTTTTTCCCCACCCTCTCCTCCATTGCCTCTGCTCATGGACTCCGGCCTCCTGCTCCATGCCACCCTGTACCTGACCTTGCCTGCCTGACACAGAATGGGCAGTTGACTCCTGCTTGGTGCCTGAAGCCATGAACCTCTGTCATTCAGCTGTTGCCCCCTCCCATGCCAGAAGCCACTTTCCTGTGCACCTGAAGTCGCGAGCCTCTGCCATTCAGCTGCCATGCCCCCACATGCCAGAAGCTGCTTTCCTCCATGCCTGAAGCCATGCCCCACTGCTGTTTGACTGCTGCACTTCCCCCATTGCCCCACAGCCCCTGAGATCACCTATCAGCCGTCGCACACTGGCAGGCAGAATCAGCATAGCTTCTTCCTGCCACCTGATTGGGTGGCGGCTAATTGCCCTATGCAGCCAAAGCCCCAGGACAAATGGCATATCAGCAAATGGGCCAGGCCAAAGAGTGCGAGGCAGATGGTCAGAGGCCCATTGGCCAGGGTGAATGGCCAGGGGAGGGTCAGTGGAGGAGGAAAGCTGGTTGTAAATGGGCTGAGGCAGGGGGGTGGAGGTGAAGAAGGAGCGGCCAAGGGTGGGAGCCTGAAGGTCCTAGACTTGGGTGCAGTTCAAATCTAGTTTTGGTTGGAGTATTTGAAAATAATAGATTCCTCCCAGGGACTTAACTCTGTCTATTATCCTGGTACCAATGGAGCTACTGCATGTATTAATTCAATGGGAGCCATACCTGTGCTGTTGTGTAAATTATCAGCAAACTAATTGGGCCAAACTCCTGCCTTTCGCAAAGGTGGCATATAATAACTCAGTGCACAGTACCACAGGTTTTACCCCTTTCAAGGTGGCTACAGGAAGTGAGTTCATTCCCATGCCAGAGCTACCACAGGGGACCCCATCCTCAGTGTCATTAGCTAAGTAGATGGATACTCTGAACACCAAGTGGGATACTATGTGTGAGGCATTGAATAAGGCTAGGGAGAGTCAAAAGAGGCAAGCAGTTTGGAAAAGTGCCAGAGGTCTCAAATATATGGGTTTTTCAAAATCATCTGGATTGTAAATCCAGTGGCAGTGGAATTATGGTTGCCAAAAAACCTTAGGTGGGTTCAGCTGGTATTTCATTGCAGTCTTTTAAAACCATTTTGAGACTCTGGATTGAGACCAATCAGAGAACCTCCTCTTCCTATCCTAGTTAGGGGAGAAGAGCACTATGAGGTCAAAAAGATACTTGTTTCCAGTTATCACAAGGAAAAACTACAATATCTAGTGTTGTTGAAAGGCTACCCATTGGCAGATGCTGAGAGGGTGGTTGCTCCAGATGTTAGGGCATCTAAAATCTGGACCAGTTAAGAGGTTTCACAATAAATACCCTCAGTGGCTCCAACAGGGATTGCAGTGGTAGGTGCTTGTTAAGTAATAATGTATATATGTTTACTATTCTTACAAGTCTACCCTTCTTCTGAGGGACTGGCATGTCAAGACTGATTCATACTTTCATCTACACTACTTCTTCGCTTGCAGCCTGACAATAACAGGGAGGGGGGTGGTTGGAGGGAGAATGATATTCAACCATCCATCAGCACCGTGGGACATTGCTGGCATCCTAAGGACACACCAAGCAGATGCCCCAGAATTGCAGACTGTTTCCCATAACAAAATGAATATGTGTGATGAGTAGATATTTGAGACTCTGGGTGGCCCATAGGAAAAAGGAAGAATTAACTATGCTTGGTTTTATGTGAGAAACCACAGAATTGGTTTTGCTTCTTCTGTGCCAATGTGGTTTATTTAGTAAAGTTTATGCCCTTGATAAAAATAATGTCCCAAGAGTTTCTTTTCCTGGATTTGCCACCTGGACAGTTGACACACAGAACTGTAAAAACAATATCAATAATAGTTAACAGAAGAAAACAATGGGGAACCATAAACAGTGTTGTATAGAGTCATTCCCACAATCTATTTCAGTTTTTACGCCTGGAACTTTCCTCATAAACATTAGGATAAAACTTTTATGAAAAGATGAATCATGGTAGATTGGTGGCAGGATTTTGAATTCTTCATTTTTAAAATCTGATTTTAACAGAAATGTTCCTTACTTTGCTATGAATTTGTTAAGGAATATAATGATATTTACAGCATTGGCAACATCTTCAATGGGAACACTGTTGTTAAAATTCAAGTAGGCTTTTTAAAGGTTTTTAAAAACTATGTTCACAAGGAGCTAGGAAGTTTTTTCTGACATTCAATCAGAAGCTGCCTTTTATTACTTAAATCAGTGACCATCTTCTGCACTCCAAAACAAGAAAGATTGGGACTTGATCTTTTTTTGAAAAAAACGTTGGGTATTCAAGGAATCCCACCCTGAGTAGGTGTCCCTACTCAGTTATCTTTTCCCAGAGCAATATGGACCCAGATAAATAACTCTTTCTTCATAGGGTTCAGTTTCTAGTTCCAAGGTATGCTTTGTCACCCTATTCTGAACTGTTCCAGTTTCTCCAAATACTTTGTAAAGTGTGGTGCCCAGAACAGGACAGCGCTTGAGCAGGATTGGATCAAAGAAAAATAATGTTGCCTAATAATGATTTGCCACTTTTAACCTAGGTGGTTGCCCAATAAAAATACATTCAATAAAACAAATAAGTACAATTAACCAATTAAGTTTAGGTTAACTCTGGTTCATGTGAAGTTTGCAGTCAATAATAAGGTCTTCAACATATGGTGTGTGTGTGTACGCATGCCTATTTCTGGCAACTGCAGTTTTCTTGGCAAGATTTTGGAAGTGACTTGCCATTGCTTCCTTCCTAAGACTGAGTCATTGGCCCAATGGCACCCAGCTAGGTGGGATTAGAACTCAGTTTCCCAGTTTCTAGCATGGTACCTTAACTACTACATCAAGCTAGCTATCTAAGGTCTGTATTACCAAGTCAGGCATCCCAATTACTTCAGATGACAGATCTAATTGGCATCAATTTGTTTCGAATCTTCACAGTAGTGAGTCAACAATTTTTTCAGTAGTGAATCAACAATCTTCCTGCAAGGCTCAGCTGCATCTTACTCTACAGTGCTAGTTTTCTTTCTGAAAATTCAAGAATCTCTTCCATAAGGATTTGAAAACTATTTCTGGGTTCTGTTATTACTCCTATTTCCTGAGCTTGCTTTTTCCTTACAGAGACTTGTCTCTTTTACTGTAATAAATCTTTACTCTTTCTTATTTGAAATGTGATCATTCACAGCTGCAATGATCCTCTTCAGAATCTACTAAAAGCTTCCACTTGCTGCAAGATACTGTATACTCAGTTGTTTTCAAGCAGGAACCCATTGTAGGTCATGACTGAGGAACCAAATCACTTTCTCTTTTGCTTTAGGTATATTTGTTTTAGAATTCCTCAATATAATTTTTTTTAATGACCTTATTAGATGTATGCATCCAATTTCCACTCAAGATTCAATACCCCAGATATTCACTGATTTCTACTCTGATATCTACAGAACCCCAAGGAGAGTCTTAAAGATCTAAAAGGTTGTTTCTAAAGGCTAGGACATGATGTGACTCCATTAGTATATTTTATTTGTTTGTTATTGATTAACATATGTCTGAGAACTGTTATTAATTAACATATGTCTGAAAACTGTCTTCTTATAACAGTTCCCACTTCCCATTTCCCTACCTTGGTTATTTCTATTCTTATTTTTAATTTATATATTTAAACTCCTGTAAGCAGCTCAAAGTCAGATATGAGTGGGTGGCTATAGCAATCAAAATTATACATTTATATATGCTTAAAGAGCCTTAGACTGTCAGATCAGTTCTGGGCTGAGGGACTCATCCAAGCAGTCAACAAGTGTATTCATTAGATAGAGATGCCCCCTAGGGAATTTATGCCTGATGCATCCCTTCAATGTTGAATTAACATGGGAATCACCAATGTTAATTCTATACAGGATCAGTGGAGGCCCAGGTTAACAATGTCTGCCACTATGCTGTTGATATATAGGGAGCTGGTGGAAATTGGCTACTGTTGGTCAAAGAAGGAGAGGAGGCAGAAGGATTGTTAGACAGAGAGAGAAGAGGAAAGGCAGGAGTATAGGTCTGAGAATAGGGACTGTTAATGTTGGCACAATGATAGGGAAAGGTAGAGAGCTGGCAGACATGATGGAGAGAAGGAAGGTAGATGTACTGTGTGTACAGGAGACCAGGTGGAAGGGTAGCAAAGTGTGTAGTATTGGAGGGGGATATAAACTGTTCTATTATGGTGAGGATAGGAAGAGAAATGGGGTAGGAATGATCCTGAAGGAAGAGCTTGTGAGGAATGTTTTAGAGGTGAAAAAAGTGTCAGATAAGGTGACCAGTTTGAAGTCAGAAATTGAAGGGGTAATGTTGAATATAGTCAGTGGTTATGCTCCACAAGTAGGGTATGAGTTAGAAGAGAAGGGGATATTCTGGAGTGAGTTAGATGAGGTGATGGAGAGTACTCCCAGAGGGGAGAGAGTGGTGATTGGGGCAGATTTCAACAGGCACATTGGTGAGGGCAACAAAGGTGATGAGGAGGTGATGGGTAGGTTTGGTGTTAAAGACAGGAACCTAGAAGGACAGGTGGTGATGGACTTTCTAAGAAGATGGAAATGGATGTAGTTAACACCTATTTCCAGAAGAGGGAGGAACATAGAGTTACATATAGGAGTGGAGATAGGAGTACACAGATAGACTACATTCTATGTAAACAAGGCAATCTGAGAAAGATTAGTGACTGCAAAGTGGTGGTGCATCAGATGGTGGTGTGTAGGATGACTCTGAAAATCAGGACCCTGCTCCTGTTTAACATCTGCATGGATGAGCTCATCCATCAACATGGGAGTCAGGTCACTAGTATGCTGATGATCTTCTTCTTCTTTTGACTGTTCCCTTTAGGGGTCGCCACAGCGAATAATCTATTTCTACCTAACTCTATCCTCGGCATCCTCTACTCTCACCCTAATTAACTTCATGTTCTCCTTTAGCATATATCTCCTCTTTGGCTTTCCTCTTGACCTCTTGCCTGGCAGCTCCATCTTCAACATCCTTCTACCAATATAACCACTCTCCCTCCTTTGCACATGTCCAAATCATCTCAATCTGGCCTCTCTGACCTTGTCCTCAAAACAGCCAACTTGAGTTGTCCCTCTGATGTGCTCATTCCTAATCCTGTTTATCCTGGTCACTCCTAAAGAGGACCTCAATATCCTCATCTCTGCTACCTCCATCTCTGCCTCTTGTCTTTTCCTCACTGCTATAGTCTCTAACCCATACACCATGGCTGGTCTCACTACTGTCTTATACATATACGGAATATGGAAAAGTAGCAGGTTTGAAAATAAATAAAGATAAAACAAAGATATTAACAAAGAACATGTTAGTAAGAAAAAAGAAAGAATTGGAGGAAGCTCTGAAGATCCAGGTCACAAATAAGGTCAAATATTTAGGGATATATATAACAGCAAAATGCAGTATGCTTAAAGAGGATAATTATTAAGTTAATAATTATTAACTCAAACAGCAGATCGCGATAGATTTGATAAAGTGGGAAAAGTTATAATTATCATTAATTGGGAGAATATCTACAATTAAGATGAACGTATGGCCTAGCGTTTTATATTTATTCCAGACAATTCCAATTAAGTTGGGAAAAGAGTACTTTGAAGTACTTAAACAAAATAGTGTTGAAATATATCTAGCAGGGAAAAAAAGCAAGAATAAAACTTAAATTGTTACAAGATACAAAAATATGAGGAGAATTTGCTTTGCTAAATTGGGAATTATACTACCAGGCGACAAATTTGACGTGGGTAAAGGATTGGTTAATGTTAAGGAATAGTAAATTATTGACTTTAGAAGGACATGACTTGCTGTTGGAATGGCATGCCTTCCTCTGGTATAAGGAAACTAAAACATAGGGATATTTTAGAAAGCATTATATCCGAGAGGCATTGTTGCTAAACTGGGAAAAGATTAAAAAGCAATATTATTCAAAAATTCCACTTTGGTTATCTACTAT